>VZRL01004398.1:794655-863340 GCA_013397895.1 Origma solitaria | reverse complement strand
CATATATATATATATATGTAACTACTGCACAAACTTGTTCCAGCATAGGCAGGAATGCATTCCCTGTGATGTGCTATCAGTATTAATTAAAGCTAGTGAAACACACTTTTAAAATTCCTCACTATGTATACAAAAAATATTTTGTACCGATTTTTTTTCTTTTTCCCCCAGTGCACAATTAATTGGTTAGGATGGTTAAGAATATTTGAATTTTTTCATTTACCAAAATCTTGTGTTGTTGACCTAACACTGGGCAATAGAAATGTCTAGCTGACAGCACTGGACACTGTTTTTCTAAACAAATATACTCCTAAAAGTAAATATATTCTTTTTGAAAAGTTGCAATGACCTTAACTTGCGAGGAAAATGATGACTTTTAAATGTGAGTTTAAAATGAAGACCTCAAATATGATGGGGATATTGTCCAGCATTCAAAGCCATCCCTTTTCTTACTACTGGGAGAAAGAGTGAAAAGAAAAGCCAAATTTCTAGAGGTAGCAGTGAAAGCTATGAAGTAAGGAAACACATTTTTATTCGTTCTACTAATGAATACTGATAGGAGAAAAACAAGCAAAGTGCACGGAAGTACTGTGAAAGACTGGGAGGTTTAGTCTTTAGAAGTGGAGCATAGGCACAGTGTTGATTAAAAATGATTGCAACAGAAAACAAGATGAGGATATTTTTGGACTGTCTATGACATCATGAAGCATGTTTCAGCTTACTAGAGAAGTGTTTTTGTAGCATGAGGTAAAATGTGTGTGCCCTGATAGGTGCATGTGGTCATGTGAAAGTACGAAATCAACTGGAATAATGTTGGAGGAATGCGCAGTATGAAGTTTCATCCAGATTGTCTTTGAGAGCAGTCCTGGAGTGAACTATCCTAGAATGAACTCCTTTGTAGAATACTAATAAGTGAAGCAGCAGCTGTGCAGATAAAAAACTTGAATGGCTTAAAAGAACTGTGTCAGCACAGAAATGAGGCAGATCACACATTACAACCAAGCTGATGGACATAGTCCAGCTCTTTCTAGCAAGAAAGGCTCGTGCTTTCTGATCCGTAAATCCCAGACAGCAATCCACCATGAAGAAATACCATTGGAACAGTTAAAAAGCACTACCATAGAGATAATTGTAGTGCTTGTTTCTAACCTGATGCACCTTCAATGTATTCATATAGCCATGTTTTTTCAAGCCCTCCTATCTATTACAAAAAGGAGATTAGCATATGGTGTATCTGTTCTTGAGTGAGAAAACATGGTTGCCTTCAGCTGTTCCAAGGGACAGGGCATAGGAATTAGTTATTAAAGTTTACTGCAGCATATAAAATACAAACACATAAACTTCCTGGTTTGCATTCCTTATTTCTCATAAAAATCTGTTTCAATGTAAAAGTAGCAAATATGATTCCATATTTTTTTTAGCTGTGAGCCTCAGGCAGCACATGAAAACTTATCTTAAAAAATTTGACCTAATTTTCTGGCAGAAATCCCTAGTGTGAAATTGGCAGACAAAACAGTAATAGTGATTTTTATATGAATTTTATGTAAACTACAACTTATGTATTTAATAAACTCTGCCTTTTCTTGCAAAAGTTAAATTCTTTAAACTATTATGCACTACTCACCTATCCTTAGCCTTCAGTCAAGGGAAATTCACAGTTATAACATTTCTATAAAGAACAGAATAGTTATGAATCTATTTGGTTGTTGTAAAGTGAGACAACTTGCTTTCAGAAGAGATGGTATTTTTCCTAAATATGTATAATAAACCTTGTAAACAAATGTTTTCTTAATTCCTCCATGGTGTTATCTAACCTTATTTATACTTAATTATATCTGTAGATTTCTTCATGTTATTCATCACCATGGCATTTCAGTGCTTTCATCTATCCTATTTTCTGTAAAATAAGTGCTTGCCTTTACCACATATCAGTTGATAGCACAGCTTCACTGGAAGAGAGATGAGGATTTTTAAGATATGACAGAAAAAGCCATGGTAAAATAAAAGGACCCATTTTACACAGCTCAGACTTTAGGCAATTAGTAGCATGAAGGATTTGTATAGATGTACATTTTTTAGCAGCACATAAAAGAATCAAAGTCTAACCCGTACTGTGTAGAGCAGAACTTGTCCATCACAGAACACTTATATCACTTGTCTGCAGGCCATCTTTCACTCTCATACTTTCTGCCCAGCAACATGAATAGATCATTAAAGAGACTTGTTTCCTTCTTTCATCTGCTCTTGCTTTTGACTGAAATGGCCAATATTGTCATTTAGATGGAAAGGATTGTGTTTTCTTGTAGAATTCCAAGGATTCAAATCCTGGTATAGCCACTGAATGTGCATGAAAGAGCCTTTAGCTGCCTTTTGCATCATCCTTTTTTGTCTTATCTTCCTCAGCTTCATTTCACTCAGTTGCCACTTTTGGCACTGAAGTCAGAAGAGCTGCCATTCGGGCACTTTTCAACCAAGAGGAGTCTCAGCTGCTGTCTGTAGAGTTGGCAGCCGTGTACCGGAAATTTTCATATGAGCTGAATTCTTTGTAACAATGGATTTACAGAAGCTAAACATGACTTCCTTAAAGCCTGTATGAATTCCAGACTTTACAGTTCTAGCACACACACTGTCCTGGGACTCCTTGGCAGCTAATAACCAAGACAGATGGAAATTCCTTGATCTGAGAAAACACAGACTAAACTTTCTGCAGAGTATTCTTGTCAGTTATGCTTAACATAACTTTGGCCACTCTTGAAAACTTTATTAGATCAATGAATTTCTATAACCTGAGTTTGGATCTCAAAGATTCTTGATTTTAAGATTATTTGGGAAAAAAAGTACTGAGTCAGAAAAGAAGTACTGATTGCAGTGTTCTGATTCGCTGGCACTTGAGTGGGAGATTTATGAGCAGCTTGAATGTAAATCAAAGTAATCAAAGGGAATCCCTCAATTTTCTAACTCCAGAAGTTCACCAGGCTGGTGCTTTAAAGTAATTCCTGTGGTCCATCATACCAAAAGGAGTGGTGTCACTAATGTTATTAGCATTATAATTTGCTTCTAAACCACCTTCAGAATGCATGCACTTGCAGATAGAATAAATTTGCATGAGCTGCTGTGAGTGAACAAAATTTCAATTATTTCTGGGGTGCTTTAATGAGAGTCTTTAAGCCTTCTCTTATCATCCTACTTTCACCCAGAAAGAGGTCATGGGTGAACATTTCTTGTTTAGTTCTAGCCTCTCCTTTTGTTTTCTGCTTTGGAATATTTATATTCGTTTTATAGCTAATGAATATCATGGGTGACCTGCAGGTCTGGACAAACCTTCTAAAACAATGACTCTTTTTAGAACCATCACAAATAAACTGTGTTCCTCATTTGGTGTCAGCTTTGGTTGAATAAATGGGAGAAATTCAAGACAAACCAAAACTGACGCAGAAGAAGCAGAGTCAGAGATAAACCATTAAAACCAACAGATAAGGCTCTTGTTCATAAAATGCTGATCAGCTGGGAAAGTCTTAGTAGCATAAAAACTTTGCACCGTCCAGTAAAGTTGGGAGAAATTAATCCCACTGATGAAGTCAATGTATGCTTACTCATCTGTAATTAGAGAAAAAAATCTGCAAATGTGTCCTCAGAAATTCTACTTTCGTGTTAATTATCCATTGCTTTCTGTAGCACAGACTTCTTTAACTTTTTTGGAGATGCTAAAAATCTTAGCTAAATTTTAAGGCTGCCTGCTGAGAATTAGTCACACTGAACATTGAATATATGCTAATAATTCAATCATAATTTGAAAATTAAGGCATCTTGTACGTCAAGGCTGGAAAAGAAAATTTAAAGAACAGTAACAAATACAAATTATAACTTCTATAGGTCAACAATCCCAAAAACTACAGAAATTCAAACTCCTAGGGATCTCTTTTTTTTCAGTGGTCACAAAACCAGCCTGCTTGTGTTGTGTTACGTTGAGGAATAACTCTTAATAGAGAGTTGATTAAAAGAACAATAAGTAGTAGATGTATATGCAAGATGAGTTGGGAGCATAAAAATCGTATTAAAAAGAGCTTTTCCAGTTTCCCATATTTATTAGATCAAAGAGAAAGATCACCTTACTGAGCTTTAAGCATTTAAGTCTTCCAGATTAAAACAGACATTTTATGCATTTCTGAGAAAACGTGGGCTGAAGGGAGAGTTAACACCTCATCCACATGCTCTAATACAGTCAAATAGTTCTTCTATAACACCCATACATTTTCCCTTCTTGTACAAACCACAGGCTCACAAAGCAATAAGAAGTAATTTTCTGAATAATTGTGATCAGAGAGCTTTTACTTCTTTACACGCCTTCACTGTCACAAAAGAAATTTTCATCAAGAAAAGATTTAGACGCCTTGAATCTTCTCTGCAGACAATACTCAGTATTTGGGGATTGCACAATGATGGTATTGCTAGAAGAATATCTTAATGATACAGGAAAGAGCCATGCTGATGATCTATGGAAAGCAAATAATTCTGTTTTATCTGATACAATTTTTTTTCTCCTTTTTCTGTAGGACACTACTCTGGTTTTTGATCATTTTATCGACAGCTGAAATTTATCAAAGAGCATTATGCAGTGTATTTGTGGCCTATATAGTTGTCATAAAGCTGTCCTCTTTGGATGATTTTGCACTAAATATCTTACTTGCCCAATGTGGTCCTGTGTCTTGTAATATCTTCCAGTGTCACAGTTGTTTAATTTTGAGTTTGTTTTCTTTCTCATAAATCAGTGTTTGCGGCCACAGCCTAATATGCTGTTAGAAGAGTGTAGGCCAAGGAGACTGACTACATGTAAAGACAACACAGAAAAAGATGCTACTATATAGAAATCACAAATTTTATGCTTGCATGTGCTGGAAAAGCTACATTAGGAACCTCACTCAAAATATAAGATGTAAAGTTTTTTTAATTACAGAAGCATCTTTTAGCAAGTCTAAAGCAATTTTTAGTGAAAACTGACTCTTTGGGGGTGTATGTGGTTATACTTGCATTTTTATAAAGCTGAAACTGTGGTGTTTCACATTAGTATGTATATGATCTCAATATTTAGATGTTGTGTGTGAATAAATTCTGCATGAAAAATACTGTACTATTGATTGAACCAATCAGGGTTCAAGTGTGGTGACAGTCTTCAATTTTAATTATTCATTATTATAGAAATCTTTAAAAAGAAATCAAGAAGCTGTCTTTTGTTTTTTGGGTTTTTTTAAGGTTTCTAATTTTCAGTATCTCAGGGTCTACAGCTCTTCAGAGTAAATTTCATCCTGATGCTTAGATAATAGGGAGGCTCCACAGAAGGCAAATATTTTGTTTTTCTTGGGCAGTGTATCATATTTTATTATTTCACATTTCTGTAGACTATTCCTTTCAGCTGTGTCAATTTTTTCTTCTCCCTCATACTGATATATGATTATTGTTCCAAGTAATGCCAGACAAGATAAGTCTGCTTATCTATATTTTATTTCTAAACACCCTTCTCTTATCATCTTAATGACAAATAGATCCTAGCTCAGATCCAAGTCACCACTTCCAATTATTCTTCAACAGGACAAAACTGATTTGATTTAGCAGTAATTTTTTTTAACATTTAAGAAGAGAAATGTAAAATATTGCTTCAAAAGTGTTTGCGTAATAGGCATTATCACAATTTAGTATTGTCCTGCTCGATTGCTCCAAGTGAAGAAATTACTCAAAGATTTGCAGTTGTCTGCAGAAGTACTGAGGATGGACTTATTGTTGAGGGACTGAAAAAGTGTGGGCATAGTTAATTTTACTACTGTTGGAAAAAAAAAAGTAGATGAGAGATCTTTTCACTTGACATCAAGGAAGGATCTTTGAATTAGAATAACTGAACATAATGTCATAATAACATAATGCCTCTAATTTGCCAAGACTTGCAGTTTAGTAGTGAAAGGCAAACCACAACATAGGTACTCGTATTCTATACATTTTTGTGAAATAAGGAGAATATACAGATCATACTGGTTAATTTTTATTGTTTTGCAAGAGCAAATTTCTTAATTCTATGTCGGAATGTCAAAAATGTCAGATTCTCTTATTAAGCACACAGTTCTATGTGCATTAATAAGCACTTAGCATTTTTCATGTTTTCTATTATGTCGAACTGCCTATTAAACACACATGGGGAAAAAATCCTCTTTTTGGTATCAAGCAGATGGCAATAAATTTGCAGTTACATTTGTCACAATACACTTTCAGACTATCTGCGTCCAAGCCTTGTTAACATGTAGACAAATGTCAGCAGTGTAACAAAAGCATCACAACATTATTATTGTTGTTGTTGTTGTTGTTGTTGTTGCTGTTATCATTGTATTGCTATTGTTGTTGGGGTTTTTTCTGACCTGGAATGATGTCACATCAGCAGAAGAGTTCAGTTTTGCCTTTTTGTCTTTTGAAATATATCACCAGTTTCTCTCAAGTACTTAACCCAAAATGGAAGGGGATTCATTGTCCATTACTTTAAGCCTCTAAAATACAATTTAACTTTTCTGTTAAAACTTTCCTGTTAACTTTACTGTCTAGTTCAGCAGCTTCTCTGGGGGATTTTTTTCATTGTAAGACATATATCCAGGTTATAAATTTTCCATCTTTTCTGATGATTGAGGAAATGTAGTTGATTTGCTTAATAGAAGCTGTCTAAGATTTATATTGTTAAAGGCAGAAGAGTTGTACTAACTATAAGCAAATTATTTAACGCATATGCAGAGAGGCAGAGACAAATCTACCCGTGCTGTTTCTTAGAGTACTTCCCTTTAACCAGAAAGAGACACAAAAAGTGACCTGGGCACTATAACCATTACTATAACACTGAGGTTGTGGGTTCAATTTTAATATGGATATTTCCCTAGGATTTGGACTTAATGGTCCTTGTGGGCTGCTTCCAACTCAGAATAATCTGTGAAATAACAATGAAAATGGGGAGTGGGGTTATGGGGTGATGGTTCTAACTATGTTTACATCATTATCCAAATTCAGAGTAATTATTCTTCTGTTGATTGAAAGGGCTCACTTCTACCACCTTCATGGGAAAAAAAGAAGGAAAGTCTATGAATTATGCCATGTAAAAGCAGAAGAATTCCAGTTTTAATCTCTTGATTCTAGATGTCACAAATAGACATATATCTTGAGATTTAACTGAAGTTGTGAATTTTAATCATTTACTTTAGGTAATGCATTATTTCTGCCTACTTTCAAGCAGTAGAACATCTTCAAGTTTTTTTTCCCAAGACTCCTCAACACAATCAATATTTTTCAGTATTTATATTTCCTTACCTATTTTCAAGATCAAATACCTTTCTGGTAGAAGAAAAATCATACATTGCACCTCATTTCTGTTGATTTTAAAGACTGTGAGCATAACATCACATCTAAGAAAGCAGCATGATCTAGTGCTGATAGCTAACTTTTACAGTGTAGAACTTCCATATAGATTATTAAGAGTAAATTCATACTGTTTCTACATTTGTTCATGTAGAAATAAAAACAATACCTTATTTGTTGAAGAAACCATCAATAACCCATCCATTCTCCAGAACGAAAAGCCATCAGTCTTCTAAATTGAACTAAACAAAGTTTTATATATGAATTTGTTTTCCCCCATGTATCTTGGACAAGATGTGTGCATTGTCTATAGGTCCTTTATCAATCATTAAGAAGCATAGCAACATCACCATCTCTCAAAGTAAGCCACCTAATAATGTAATCTTCCTTCTCATGTGTAAGTATTTCGTTAGATCAATGTCAGTTATCTAAATCCTCTTCGCACAGACTTGTTCCACTGAGAGCAAAAGGCTACAGCTGGAGCAGAGATGGGACCCAACAGTCTTATGTTATAAAAACTTGAGATAATGTTTTTCAGAAGTTCATTTAATACAGCTGAAAACAAAAGAAAGAAAGAATGAAAAACAACAGAAAAATGAAGGTAGTAAAAGTGAAACAATTTTTCTTAAATTTGTCAGGATATCTTATAAGGAGCCTCCAAACTCCCTTAGGATACATTCAGCTTTAAAATGGCTGAAAGAAAGGGTGGAGGTTGCATTACAGCTGCTCTGATCATCACCTTTATAAACATTTCATTTTTATTTTCCCAGAAGAATAAGAAAATGAATAGAGCAAAGATTTATGTCATTGAATGTCATAGCTGATTACCTCTAGAAATGAGAAGAATGCAATTTTTATGACTTTATTTAAAGCTGAGCTATTTTTCATAAGTAAATACAGCCAGGACAGCCAGCTTTAATTTTTAAGAATGTATGGAACACTGCAGTGTAAATTTTTTAATGACAATATGTTTTTTTTAGATTCAGTGTTTTTCTAAATAAACCATTCAGCACAACTCTAGTATGAATAATATTTCTGTTGTAATTTGCAACAATATTAAGACAATAATTTTTCTTAGTAAGATGCAGGCACTATGAACCATTTGAAAATACCATTCACTGATGATTTACTTCTGGGGATGACTTATGGTTACAAGAAACTGACTTCTTTTTCCATCCAGTGGAAAGAAGTTGCATGGAGAATTAGGCATGTGAAAAATGTGTAAAAGTTAATGAAATTCAAGGATCATTGCAGTTAAACTCATGCATAACAGTGTGTGTCTGGCACTCATTTTGATCTTTATTTTTATAGGATAAATCTAAATAGTCAGATTTGTGTTGTACAAACTCCCTGTGCATGACCAATATCGGTAATGGTTCCAAAAACCTATCAATTCCCTAACTAGAAGTCTTCCTGATGAATTACTTCTTCTTGAATCCATTCTCAAACATAAAGACACACACACATATTCTTTGTAGGAGCCAAGCAGAGGGGTACATAGGAAGGCAAGCCCATACCCAAAGATGTGTTTGTGAGACAGCAAAAGGTATATCCATGTAGATGATGCCAGTCACTGAAAGAAAGTTCTGTTCTGAAAGCTGTGTGCACAATGCTGTGCTAGGGTTCACAATCTTAGACATCATGTGACCCAGCATAGTGACACCCAAGAACAGGGGCACATCATTTTTATTGCTGGTTTAGTTATCATTAAAATATTCACAGTGAAACAGTGAATAGAGCAGATATATTCTAGGAGTAAACATGGGCAAGTATGGTTTTTGTTTAATAGATATTCTGATATGTTGAAAAGTAACTAATGTTGACTCTCCTGTCACACACAGCTGCCTTCATTTTCTAGTTTATCTTTTCATTGAAACCTCATTAAAAGACTCTTTGCTTCCTGTAGTCATTATATTTCCAGGCAAGAAGCAAGGAAATTCAAGTATCACCTACCACTGATCAAAAAGGATGGACAAAGCAGAAAACAGAGATAATGCTATTAAACGAGGATTAATATGACAGAAATCTGCATGGCAAATCTGCAAAACTGATCAGCAAGCCAGTGTCAAAGTCCTCATAACTTAAAACTGCAATGAGCTCTGAGATAAACCACTCTCGAGTTTAATTAAGTCTTAATTTTTCTAACAAGCTTTTCAGCAGAGTGTGGAGCTTTGAATTACTTTGAGCATGTTTGCTTTGAGCAGTGAATACAGGAGCTCTTCCCCATTCCAGGTGCTATTACAGTAGCTACCATGGAGAAAGACATGTCAGTGTCTGTAATCTTGGGAGCTACAAGCAGATTGCTCATCACACACTTCTGTACCATATTCTTCTTCTCAATGCACTTGGTTTACCCTGATGGAAAAGTTCATCCATCCATGAGGACACATACCTGACTTGGCCTGAGTTTTGAAGACCCACCTGCTCCTTTCCTCTAAAATGATCACACCTGAGAAAACAGAGTTTTCTAGTGCACCAAGTTTATACTTGACCAAAAACTGAGAAAATTACCTATTGGAAGTACAAGATTAAAATAGGAGTACTTATAAATGAAATTTCCCCTCGTTCGTATATCCTGTCAGAATGGCCTCATTTGAATTTGGATCTCAACCATCTCATTTCAGCAGTGTGTTAGGATACAGTCAAGAGAAGGCTTTGGGGTCACCTAATGGAAGCATTCCAGTGCCTGAAGGGAGCCTACAAGTAAGATACAGAGAAACCTTTGACAAAGGCATGTAGTGACAGGACAAGGAGGAATAGCTTCAAACTGGAAGAGAGGAGGTTTAAATATTGGGAACAAATTCTTTACAATGAGGGTGGTGAGGTGCTGGAACAGGTTGCCCAGAGAAGCTGTGGATGCCTCATCTCTGGGAGTGCACAAGGCCAGGCTGGATGGGCTCTGAGCAACCTGGTCTAGTGGAAGGTATCCCTTTCTGTGGCAGCAGGATTGGAACTGGATGATCTTTAAAGTCCCTTTCCAACCCACACCATTCAATGATTCTGCAATTCAGCACAACACTCAGTAAGCAAACATTCTTTGCAGCCTGCCTTTCCTGACCTTGGCATGAGTGTTCCTTATGAGTACTTCCTTTTCTCCTCTAAACTGTTGCTGAAACACATTATTTAAAATATTTGAATATGTAACTGAAAAAGTTTTCTTGGTTAAATTGCTGGGTTTTCCCCCCATCTCCTACTAAAATAGTGATATCTTGATTTTTTTCCCCACAAGAACTCACAGGACATGAAAATTCAGCTAATCAAAACAGGCACTTGACAGAGAAATAAAATGTCTTTCAATATTAAATTGCGTACATTTGATATGAGATGACTTGTTGTCCATCACACGAGCCCTTATTTCACAAATTCCAGTAGACAGAAATAACTTAAACATTCCTATTTCTCACTCAAAGACAAGCTATTTAAAAAATGTAAGTCATTCACGCAGAAATACAGGCACTGGTTTAGAAAATGGTTGCTTATTTTTAGACATCACCCTGTATTCTTGCTAGAGTCTGAGAGCTTCATTTACCTTAATTGGATATGATTTTTCTGGTTACTAATATTCTGAGCATGTTGGTAGCTTCAGCATAATCTGTCATGCCTTGCTATTGACATAAGAACATAACTGATATTGTTGGTAGGGATTGAGGAAATGATGAACAAAAAATTCAAAATGAGGTACTAACACCAAAAAAAGCCCACAGGTGCCAGGTGCAAGTTTAACATCCTAAGAAATTTATGTCTTGAGAACAGGGTCAGTTGAAAAATATGCCCCTTGAGGAATTTTCTCTTCACTAACTCGCATTTTCAGATTATAATGAGCACTGAATTCCTATCAACCCAATTTCTAAGCAATACAAATTCCATATTACAAGTTTATAATGTGAAAACACTTAACCTGGAGATGAAACCTCTGTGAAAAAAAAAGACCAAAAACAAATCAGCAAAACAGTCTATTAATTCCCTGGCTGTACAGCTGCCATTTTATTTGACATTAGTTGTTTTTGAAAGTTCTTTAACAGGTGTGGAAATACATCTGAAGGATTCTGTCAGGCTAGGTGGTTATGATATTTCAATGGCAAAACTTCTAGCATACATATGCTAAAAAATGATGAAATCACAAAGGATTTGTGTGTTTGTTTCTGTGGAAAAGCGCTGATAACGCTGTTCAGTTCTATATTAATAGCCTTGATGACTTGTTGTAATATTAACAAAAAATAGAAACAATAGAAATCAATACACCTTTGAAATATTGCCATAAGAAACAAAAAAAATAAGCACGAGAAAAGCCAGTCTATGCAGTGTATCTCTAAATGCTTTTGAGAATTGTGCTTGTATTGCAGAGTAACAGGTTTTTGCTCTGTAGGCAGCTAAGGCTACACATTTTATATGGTGTGATTGGTGGTAAGTGATACATTCCCTTAATGTTTCTATTAAAGTATTGAGAGTGGATTCAGATCACAGATAATCTGGCAACCATTTGGCACAACTCCACAGGGGGTCTTTGGAGTTATTCTAATTTATTTTGGTGTCACTTGGTGCCACATTAATGAAAATTTGGTCCTGTAATCTTCCTCTACTCCCAAAATTGTTTGAGCTTGCACCTTTGGGGCTAACAAGAAATTTTATGCTGATGAGTAATTTTTCCCAAATTCTGATGTTCTCAGCAAATCTTTTACTTTGTAAGGACATCTGGGAAGGCTTTGTTTAGCTTAGAAAAAAATAACTCTGGAGAAACCTTAAGCATGGTGCATAAATTATAATGCAGGGTGTTTTCTGATGTAATTGCATAGTCTAACTTTTAATGAACATAGTTAATTTTAGTAGGCTGTAGCCCTGTTTATAGCCAAATTCGGCACAACAAAGCCACCTTCTGCTGAGCACAGGAAAATCTCAGAGACCACTCTCAGTCATCGAGTCCAACTTCCGGCCCTGCGCAGCACCATCCCCAAGAGAAGAGAAAAATGGCTCAGCCCAACCCAGCATAAAAACCAGCCAACCCATGGAATGGACTTGGAAGAGAGCAATGGGCTTGAGCTGGGTTGAATCCATGTATTTCTTCTTGGTGGCTATGGACATACAATGTCATGACAATGAACATATAGAGATCGTTAACAGGAATCGTATTTGTATCATCCGTATTGCCATTGCTACCTGCACAGTGTACTTGCATTGTGATTTCAGTGCACTGATATATCTCTCTGATTAGTCAAAATCCTGTGTAATGTCAAAAATATACAAGTAGTTGAACTTGGTATTAAACATTAAACCCTCTCCATATAGAATATTGAAAATGAGCCTTGTCAAATAATATTGGACTTAATCTGCTAACAGAAATGTGAAAATTATCTAATAACTTTTATGTTCCTTCTTATATTCAACAGTATGATTAGAAAAGTGTTTTGAACAGTAGATTATCTCCTCTACTTGCCTAATGTCTTCTCAAGACTGTTTCTAAATAATGGGTGAACAAGCTATGTTACTTGTTACATGAAAAGTTAATTTAAAACAAGTGTTCAGATTGGGCAAGTAAAGCAAAAGATAAGGGCTTTTTTGCCAATATCAACAGTGCAATCCTGATTTTTGTAAAATAGATAAAAAGATCTTGCTGAGCTTACCGTTCTGTCAGAAAGCAAATATTTTTCCATGGAAGTAGAATATTTCTTGACACTTCCAGTGTGTTTTCTTATCCTGGTATCTGTATCACATTTTAAATGCTTAACTAATTAATCCTCTTAACATTGCAGGGATTAAGTTCTGACCTCATATGAAGGAAACTACACTGTTACTTCTTGCAGGTTTTCTGCAAGTTATACACTATTTGATGTTTACAGTTATATATAAAGATGCCATTGCTAGTTATGCATAAAAGTACTTTCATTGATTTTTAAATCAGCTAATTCAGCTTTTTTTTTCTTCCAAATTTTGGTCTTATGTTTTGCATTCTGTTTTCAAAAAAGGCCAAAAGTGGATGCCTTATAAAGAACTGGAACAGAAATTTGCAATATTTTCCCTTTGTTAGCCTCTAAGTTTTCCAGCTCTATCCATCTCACTGGTTCTCATGAGCCTGCTGAACTTTCTCTACTTCCTCACCCCATTTTCCTTCTGATCATGCAACAAGTAGTAGCTGATTCTCCCGTTTAGATTCTAACTGGTACCATCTTTCAGACTTGCAGGAGCTTACCCTGAATTTTTTTAATGACTCCCTGTGTTATTCCAGAGTATCCCAGTGATGCAGAGTGTCACTTCTCTTGCTCTCTTCTCTTCTCTTGCTGTCCATTTAATTGCATTTTTGCATCAAAGTCTGGCTTCAGTGATGAGCTGGGGGTATGCTAAGCAGCTTGTCAAAGGGGTCTGTGTCCCATAAAGCACTGATGGCACAACCCCACAGCTCACAGTACAAACATCTTCCAATTTTTAAAATAGCATAGGGTAGCAAATAAGAATATTAGACTCACTCAAAACCTGCTATTTCTGGAAATATGTGATCTGTTTGCATAAGCCCAAAGAGGAGTTACTCTGAGCTTGTGACAGAGAAAACTGTCAGTTGTCCTGACCTCTTTTTCTCTTTTTCCTTTTATATGCCACAAACTGCTACTAAATGAAAATGCTCTCTTCTCTCTGTCCTCTTGGTGAATCAACTCATGTTCTCCATATTTTAGCTTTCTTAATATCCAGCTTTCTGCTCAAGGTCTTCTTGTATGCTTTTCTTGTTGCTTCACCCCTACACAGCAATCAGATTTTCATAAAACTATCTGCATATTTCCCAGTGTGGATTAAATAATCAAACCTGCATTTATTCCTGGCAGGTCATGTTGATTATCATAAAACAAAAACAAGAAAAAAATCTATTCTTTTTTCTCAAATGTCATACTCTTCATGAAATCTGTTAATGAAATGAGCTTTAAAAACTACCCTGCAATAAACCAGTGCATATATCTGTGATGTCACTTGGTCTGTACAAAGGAGATGAAACAAAATGATGTTTGGAACTCTCATTTACATACATTAATCTCTTTTTCTCTATTCCTTTTCAGTAAGTGCTTGATTTATATTTAAGCAGTTTGTAGCCTGCTACAGTGAGATGCCATATTTCTGATACAATAGTGTGCATAATGTATTATTTGACAGTATGTTTACTATAATATATGAGGAAATACTATTTATTCATCCAGCCACTCATAAGTAAGTCTGCCATTTCTGAAATAAAAGCTAATCATAAATAATGCCATTTATGCACATGCATCAAAAATTAAATACAAATCCATGTAATTTCAAGAAAGTCAAGGCACATCAGCTATACTACAATTTAGCATAAATTTACTTATTTGGAAGCTAAATTATCCCTGCCAATTTTCACTTAAGAGTAAAACTGTTACCTTCTTTTTAACAGAATACTAAACTGACAGAGAAAAAGGAACAAATTTATAGAAATGCTCATTCCAGTGATCATGGTTTTGATGGACTGTGTGGGCTGTAAGACAAACCCCTTATAGGAAGCTGAATTATTTTCATTGTTATGTTTTATTACCAGTCGTTAAGAAAATCACTGTTTCCAGATATCACCCTGCTTAATATGAGAAATATTAATCCAAGTTATATGAATCCCAGAAAATGTAGTTATTGTAGCTTTCCTATCTGAAATATTATTAAATTTTATTCTTTAAAAGAATACATTTTTGCCTGAATTTTGACATGTTTGTTGTAGGGATTTATGATGGTGGGTGAGATTTATCTCTTTAAAAGCCGACCTAAATTATGAAGTGAACAATGTCTGAGACAGATGTTTGAATTTGTCCTTTTAGTTAATGAAGAAATACGGGTTGTTTCAGCACAAAACCCTTTCAGTCTTATCGCTCTCTACAAGTACCTGAAAGGAGGCTGCAGCAAGGTGGATGCTGTAACATGTAGTAGGACAAGAGGAAATTACCTCAATGACACCAGGGGAGGCGTAGATTGGATATGAGGAAAAATTTCTTCATAGATAAGATTGTCATACATTGGAACAGGCTGACCAGGGCGGTGATTGAGCCACCATCCCTGGAAGTATTTAACAGACATCTAGGAGGGGCACTTGGGGATATGGTTTAGGGGTGGACTTGGCAGTGTTGAGTGAATGGTTTGACTTGATCTTTTGGGTCTTTTTCAACGTAAATGATTCTATGATTCTAGGTGTACTCAGATGAATAATTTCATAAAAGTAGATTTGACTGTAAAGCAAGCACTGGATAATCATCTCAGCTATAAATGTCTACATTATGAACTTCTAAACATCTCTACTTGAGATGAATCCTCACCCTAATGTATTAAGGACACATAAGATACTGTAATGTCCCACTCCTCTCCAGGACCGGCAAATATTGCAGTCTCTTCTAAAAAGGCATTTGGAAGAGTAACCAATAGTCAGAAAAGAGCTTCAAATAATCCACAAACTATGAACGCCATTTTTATGATCATATATTTCTAATGGTACTGCATATAAGATGGCCTGAGCATCCTTCATTGTCTTAATATTTCAAATTGAAATTGAAAAGCACAGTTTTAGCAACACAGAAGAGGTAGCTAATCTGCCTCGAAAGCTCTACGGAGTGGTCATGAAGGTGCTTTTCTGAGATGAACAAAGGGCTCAGATGGTTTGGACTGCTTGTCTAGTTCTTATCCAAGTAAAAACCTGATAAAATGAAGGCAGACTCTTCTTCCAAGGTGTCTTTAACATTTTTGATTTGAATCAAATGGGATTATTGACATTCATTTCTTAATTCAACAGATATCTTTCAGGACTCATATTTTAGTCTGAACCCATAAAATGGTGTTCTCATGCAACTCATTAGCAGAAAATAAATACGTTATTGACATAATTCTGTGTGAGAGAGTATCACAGGTCATGATGTTGTTACTGATTGTTGCACCCAGCTGTTTCACCAGGGCAAAGTGCGAGACAGCTCACATCACTCCTTACTGGGAGACATCAGTGAGCTGCAGAAGAGGTGTCCCCCTTGCTCCTCCTCTCTGAAACAGGAAGTTGGGCTGACACAAAGGACTACAGTTTCAGCATTTAACCCCTGATTATTGCATTGACCTGGCCTCAGCTATGAACCCCAGAGCACATGAAGTTTACTTGGAAGGAACAAGCCCAGAACCGGCCAATTCAACTGTAAGGAAGTTCAGAAGTAAGCTCTATGTTATTTTTAGACTTGAATCCTGCTTTGTGTGGACCCCTCAGATGCTAATAAGGATCTATATTTCAACGTTTATATTGTTATCTCTACTTCTTTTTGGATTTACAAAGAATCCTTCAAATATATAGGTGTTTTAAATTTAGTTTTATTTCCTTTAACATGTAGATATTTCTTGCATATTTTCCTTGGACTTTTTGGCTCACCCAAGCACAAGTTTTTTCCTCTTTCAGATACCTGACATGCTTCTCTTTCTGCCAGGAAGCTTAGTTTTATAGCAAAGATTTTTGTTCAGTGGTATGATGGGCAGAAGCGTCCTCTTACACATGGAATCCCACCTTTTTAAAATCAATCTGGCAAAATGATACAGCAACTAAAAATACTTCATCTAGCAATAGACTGAAATTTTATTACTGGACAGCATCTCTAGTACACAAATGTCTTTGATGGAAAAATGTGGGTTACAACAGGATTATGAAGGATGTTTGGAGGTGTAATATCCCTCATTCATCATGACTCAAGTGGCTCTTTTGTCAGATTTGATCAGGTCATCCAGTCTCAACTTGGTCAGCTCTTGCATAAGATGCCTTCAACAAAAATGGAAGGTTGTGTGGGAGCCAGTGCTGTTGATTTATTGAGATAATCTTTATTCTGAACTATAATTAAATTTACGGAGTAGCAGGGCACATGCAATGGGTCAGTGAAAAATTTCTTTCAGAAATAATGAAGTAATGTTTATCGAATATTAAAAAAATAAAGTTCTACTGGCAAAATTTTAAGCTGCAAATTAAATTGTGCTCATTTCAGCACCGAGATAGAAAATTCTACTGTTTGGAAAAATTGCAAGAGCACAGGTAATAGAACAGTAGCACACTGTTTACTTCAAAGAGATAGATAATAAACTCAGTCCAAAAATGCTTTAAATTAACAATATAATTGCTTTAAATGGTCAGATTTCATAATTCTACCAGTGCTTTCTTAATATATCAAGAACTAATAGAACAAGCATTTATAATTTAGTTTTCTTATAAGGCAGCAAACTGTTAAATATATTACAAAACCATTCTGTCTTCTCATATAAAATATTTCTAGGGAGATGAAATTTTCAAACTGTCTTAATGGATTTTTCAGAACTAGTAGAGGAACTTTTTTTTGCATCTTACTTAAGAGTCTTTATCCCTAATGTACTCTGTGAACTTTCTCTGCAAGTGCATATTCACTAACAAGTGTGTTTTATCAATACATTGAGCTGAAAACTTCAAAGAAAGTAAAATATGCTCTTGTTGACAGAGCATGATGTTAAAAGGTGACATAATGTCATTTTTGTCATGAAGACACAGTTCTATCCCATCACAATGGTGAGATACATGATTTCTAGAGAAATTTTTCACTTTGTCAGAAATGAAGAGTGTGGGGGACCACTATAATATAAAGACAGGCTTCTTATTACCTAATATTAGTTATCCAAGCCCCTTGTTCTCAGTAAAGAGAAACCTCTCTGGAAGGCAATTCATGCCAGCCTGAGTAAACTAGTCAAGATGAAAGGAGTAATGAGCTCTCTGGAGAATGCCTGACAATCTGCACTTGTAAAAGAGAACTAATAGTTCTAGATGCTCAGCCCTGAATGGTTAACTAACTGCTACAAATACAAAGTCTGAAGTGATTCCTTCCTGCCTCAAAAGTAGTAAAATATTTTTCTATCTTTTTAAACCCTTTTCTAGTTTCCTTTTCTAATTTTCTTCCAAGTATATTTTTCATCAGCTGCTCAAAGCTGACTCTTCCTTATTAATGCACATTCCATTTACAGCCTAGAAAGTCAACCATATTCTTGACTGTGTTAAAGAAACTGTGGGCAGGAGGTCAAGGAAGGTGATTCTGCCCCTCTGCTTTCATGAGACCCCACCTGGAGCACTGCATCCAGGTCTGGGGCTCTCAGTACAAGAAAGAAAAGGTCTGGTTAGATTAGGTCTAGAGGAGAGCTGCAAAAATAATCAGAGGGTTGGAACACCTACAGTTAAGAAAGGCTGAGAGAGCTGGGGGGAATAACAAATTTTTTGATGGCCTTTCAATGGTTAAAGAGACGCTCTTGATAAAGATCTGTAGTGACAGCATAAGAGGCATTGATTTTAAACTGAAAGAGGGTAGGGTTATATTTAACAAAAACAAAGAATTTTTTACAGGGAGGATGCTGAAACACTGAAACAAGTAGCTCAGAGATGTTGCGGATGCCTTGATATTGGCAGCATTCAAACTTATGAGGAATGGGATTTTAGCAACTTCATCTACTGAAAGATGTCCCTGTTCACAGCAGAGTTGCTTTTACTAAATGATATTTGAATGACTCCTAAATTCCAAAACATTCTGTGATTCTGTGATTCTGAGATTATTTGAGTGTGAGTCAGCATCCCTGGAGGTCTCTAAAAGACATGTAGATGTGGAAGTTATGGCCATGGTTTAGTGGTGGACTTGGTAGTGCTGAGTTAATAGTTGGACTCGATGATCTTAGATATTTTTTTCGAACCTAAATTATTATTCGATTCTATATTTCTATGATTCTATTCATTTCAGCTTTACTTCAGTTTCCTTTCCAGATGAATCTTTTTTTTTTAGACAATATTTATTTGCAGAAAAGCTAGGGAAACAATTAAATGCTAACCCCAAGAGACATTATTTTCAGTTTTTCTCTTTCCCTGTGTTCAACCACAGACACTGTGACTGTCTGTCTCCTTTTTTGGGTATATTCAGTTTTGTCTGTCAGTGTTTTCCCACAGAAAGAAACGATATGATTTTAGGTTCTAATTGTTTTAAAAAGGGTAGATGCATTAAATTAAGTAAATTATTATATACAGAAAAAAACCCATAACTCTAACTTTCCTATTCAAATGCTGTCTCATCTTGACTGAAAACAATATACCTCCCTAACTTATATCCACATATTTATAAAGCACCTTTCATATAAACTGCTGGTTCGTTTCCCTTAGTTATAAATTTTCCTTTGCCTCACATGCAGAATCTGCCCAGCACAGAAGGAATCCTCAGAAGGAATCCTTTTAAAGCTGACCTTGAACACACAGCAAATATTCCAATTAGATTTCAGGCTCTAAGTCAGAATGCTAATGTATATGTGAATCTATAGCTTAATGGTACCTGACATGATGCTATGTAGTCCATGCTTACCCAATATTTTATAAAACCTTACTCCTTTTTGATGGAAAAATTAGTTAAATTAGACAAAACACTCTGTTTCTTTAAACTATTTTTTGAGAGAAAATATTAGCATTTCAAGTGTTTAGTTGTTCGGGTTTTTTTAAAACTACCGCTCACATAGCATAACAGAGAATCTGTTCTTTTTGCCCTATGATTTCGATTAGAAGTAATTTTTTTCTTAGTGTGTTCTCAGAATAACTCAAAGCATTAATCATATACATCAACATATTTAACATAAGAAAGTTAGAGGTACAAATTTCACATTGCTTGTTTCTTTATTTTGAGATGAGTTTTATTGAAACTTGTCAACGCCTTACTCAAGGCGTATTATTGCCAATTATCCATAAAATTATTATTAAATACATAAGTTGACACTGAATGTTTATATCTTATTAATTGAATTTCTTTTCCATAACTGTTAGTGAATTAAATATAAGATAAAGAAACAAAGACAACATTTGAAAAAAATAGCAGCAAAATAAATCAGTGGAAATGTGTGAAAAAATCTAATTCTCATCCAACCATGAAATGCTCACCTGAAAATGTTATTTCTGTATATGAACTCTGTTATAGTTCCAGGAAAAACTGAATAAACCTAATTCTGTAAGTCAAAGTACATAGGCATTTCCCAATTTCCCATGCATTACCTTATTCATTTGATTGCCTCCACTTTCCTGTTTTTGAAGGTACATTTACCATACTATTTATTTTTTTAATTTAATATTTTACAAATTTTTTTATCAGGTCTTGGAAACTTTTTTCCCACTTTTCTTGTCCTGTTTTTGTGTTCTTTGTTGTTATGGGCGCTGTAAAAAGTTGTGATTTACCTGTCTTTCATGATGAACTCATACATTTTCTTTTGAAAGGAAAACATTAAAAAAACATAAGCTCAAAGATCACTCGATCAGTGCATTTGAGTATCACCAGTGAGGGTGACTTACAGTGAATATTAATAAGTTATTAATTGCAAGGTGTTTTCAGATCACTTATGTGTTGTTCAATTATCTACATCACCAGAACTTGTCCTGCATTTGCCTTTGTGGCTTTATGACTGTGAGTATACAACAAAAAGTCCTGCTTTTCTGAATGCAGTAAAATTAATTATTTTGAATCTTTTCTTCCTGCAGATTGAAGTAGCTTATTCTCTCCAGTCATAGAGGAATGTTTATTGCCTTAGCAAGAAGCTAAAGGCAATGTGTTTGGATCATAGATTTGGTATGTAAAATCTGTAAAAGTCCCATCTCATTAATTGAAATTCTTGGCATATTTCTCCCCATGACTGCAACACAGAACATACTGAAACAAAGCTGTGGTTACCACTCAGTGTCCCTGCAAGTGAAGTGCTCTGCTCATAAGATGTTAGCAGCTAAATTGCACTTGTTCTCATGCTAAACTTCTAAGCTCCTTGCATTAACTGAAATGTTTTTATCCACTAGAGGGATAATTTTGTATTCTGCACATGTTCTTGGACATATTCTCCTAATCACATTAATCCTGGGATGCCCTAATTGTTTCAAGAAGTCTCCTCTGAACATAACAAATCTGCAAAAGTCACTGAAGCCTTCATTATTATTATTATTTTCCTTCCAAATCAATGACAATGCCAAAACAAACCAAACAAACAAACAGATAAATCCCACCCTTTGCTGTACATACAAATTGAGCTTCATGTGAGAGAGTATTTTGTGGTGTATGCTGTGTGGGAAGACAGTTAATGTCAATATCGAATGTCACCTGTATATTGAACATTATAAACCACAGGTATTTCAGTCAAACAGCTGTACTATTTCTCTTGTCCTTTGACATGTTTTTCCTTGTTTTCAAGAGTAATTGAAAGGTTTTTGCTTTCACTGCCTTTTCTTGACATAGATGCCACAAGGTATCTATACATCTCAAAGACTAACACAAAATCAATCTGTGTGATTATGCAATTTAACTGCATTTGCAGTGTTAATTTATCTTCTAGCATCTGTAAATTACTTTATTATAAAAAATTCAAAAGCTTAGCTGAAAGCCAAATTAGACCTGGTAGCAACACAAAAACACTATCAGCAAGGGAAATCTCTAAAATCAACAGCAGAAAACAAAACATCAACTGATGTGTAGAAAGACATAAAATGTGATATAAATTCATTAAGTGTTGACTATTGTCGTTTTATTTGAGATCTGAGTAAAAGCATATTGCTGGAAGGGTTTGTCAAGTTGCCCTACCGGGAGCCACTTTGCCATTTCCCATTAACCCTTTTTATTTGGATACTTTATACTTACATTTTTGTTTAACATACCATTTCCCAATTAAAATGGGAGGGATGGGGGATATTGGGAGCTTTGGTAAATGAAGACAAAAACTGTCCTTCAGTTGGGTAAAGTTGATAGCTGAAAGTCTTTCCCTTAGTTATTAAATGACAGGCACTGAATTCAATGTTAAATATTCATGCATGATGAAAAAGCAACCTATGAATTCAAGGTTAAACATTTATGTAAAAGAGCAGCATGGGAAACTTAGAAGGAAGCTAATGACCTTTAAACATCAAAGGCAAGCTTCCTATCTATTAGGAGGTCAGTGTGCTAATGTAGCACAAAACTGCACTGACATGATTTTTGGTGTCACATGTGATACTGAAGGAAACCCTGTTCTCACTGAAAAAAGAGGATTTATTGTAAAAGGGGTAAAGATTTAAAAAATGTCTCTCTTTTGCTTTTGCAAGTACTACTTGAGTTTTGCTTTTTGCAGTTCTGGAGAAATTTGACATAGGTCTTGACATTCTTATTAAGCAGAAAGTCTGGCAAAGACAAATCTACTTAATGTTTGCATATCAAACAGATAGTAAATGTAAGGACTTGCACAATAAAGACACCCAGAAGAAACCTTGTGCTCCCATACATTCTCTTTGCCATGTTCTCCATCCCAAACACCATAAATAAGATATCCGATAATTGAGTTCCACATTGGAAAGCTCCTTCTGCAGACTGTATGTTAATAATCGTGTAGGCAAGTCTAGGACTAATACTTTCTAGTCAATCTGACACTGATGGAAGATTTTGACTGAAAATACAAAATATGTCAGTCATATTTCTTACAAGATTATTTTATATGCATTTTTTCTAGATGACTTCAAAGTGAAGTTTTGTCTTTAATAATCGTATATGATATTCAGTAAGAGAAAGGTTAGGACAAAAAATAGGAAAAAGATATTCTACTATAAAAATTTTCTAAGGCGTTTCATCTGAAGGAAGAAGAAAATCAACCATTTATAAACCTACTACAATTTTAAAGTAATATAATATCATGATGCTCTACTTTTTAAGACTCCTACTGAAACATTGATGATGAGTAAAAAAAGTATTGTGTTTAGATTATTCTTGCAAAGCTGATGTGTCCTTGATGATCATAAAATCCTAGAATGGTTTGAGTTGGAAGGGACCCTTTGGACTTCAATCTAGTCCAACATCCCTGCAATAAACAGGGACTTCTTCAACCAGAGCAAGCTGCTGAGACCCTGTTGGACCTGACCTTGAATGTTTCTCTAGAAGGCAACTACCACCTCTCCGAGCAACCTGGGCCAGTGTTTTACCACTCATTTATCCAATCTAAATTCACCGTCCTTCATTACCCCTTGTTCTGTCACTGCAGTTCTTTGGGAACAGTCTCTCTCCAGCTCTCTTGTAGCCCATTTTAGGTACTGGAAGGGGCTCTAAGGTGTTCCTGGAACCTTGTCTTCTCCAGGCTGAACAACCCCACCTCTCTCAGCCTCTCCTCATAGGAGAGGTGTTCCATCCTCTGATCATCTTTGTGGCACTTCTCTGGACCTGCTCCAACAAGTCCATGTCCTTCTTAAGCTGAGTATCCCAGATCGGGATGAAACACTCCAGGCGGGGTCTCATAACAGTGGAATAGAGGGGGAGAATCACCTCCCCTGACTTGTGTGCCACGTTGCTTTTGATGCAGGTGATACCTTTTCATTTTTAACTATAAACGCCCAAAGGAAATTTGACTGATTTGCCTTCATCTCTGCAGAATGCCTGTACTGCTTAACCACGTAAGCCTCTTTCCAGCTACCGATTGCATCAACTGCCTGCCTGCACAGCCTATATAGCCAAGAGAGGCTGACTTACAGCTGGGGCTCCTTTATCACATCTTTTCTATAGCTCATATTTTATAAATTCCAAGCAGCTAAATCCTTTCTGAACTCAGGGAAAGTGAGCCTGAGAATAAAGGTTTTGGAGACAGTTTTCTATCCTGGCCAATCATATGAAAAACAAAAGACTTTCTATCAGTCACCCAAAGTTTGGTAACTAAGAGCATAGCTATTCTCTAGACTACTTTACTTATTGATTATAGATGTTTATAATCTATCTATCCATGGGCATGTCCCTCATGTGGATGCACCAGGTGATAGAATCTGCATGTCACTCAATACTAGTCTACAGAACAAGCTTCATAAATGCACAAGGCTTTTTCATTATTTTTTACTGGAATAGTGTACAAATGAAAAAAAACAGATTCCTTTGCACAAACAATACACCAAAAAAAAAAGGAGAATGTGCTCCAACATGTCTGAAGTTGTAATAGTGTGATTTTACTAATAAGAAACATTAGATTTCCTTATGTACATCGAAACCCCAAAAAATCACAGAGGTTAAGCCCTGCCCACAGCACATCCTGAAAGAATGAATAGCATCTGTTGTTGCTAAAAAGATATGTTCCTTAGATGGAAGTAGAATCTTTACACCATGAGAGAAGAAAAGAGAAAGTTAAGATTAAAAAAAACCAGAGAGATATATCAGCCAGAAAGAGCAGAGAGAAGTATCAAACAGAGTATAAAGGCAGAAGGGGATACAAACCAATACAGGAAGTGTAATATTGAGAGAATTGTGAATATAGGAACTTGTTATTATGGGAGTCCAGGAAAAGAAATAAAACTGAAAAAAAGAAATATCTTGTTGTCACTGGGGATACACAAAGACAGTGAAGGAAGAGAAATGGAAAATAAACAAGACAGGGAAAGGAAAGCAGAGGAAACAGAACAGTGAGGGGAATAATGGAGTAGGTTTTTTAAAGAGTTTTTTTGCTTGTGTTTTTGAGGCTTTTTTTCCCCCAAGAAACACCACATCTACATGGGAAGGCATGACGCAATATCTTTTATGTAGGGGATTTAGAGGTGAACCATAAATATAAACCATAGTAGAAAAATGGTAGGCTAGACATCTTAACCAAAATAACAATGAAAATTAGAGTTCCTATGCTTTTAAAGCAGACTTTTTTTTTTGCAAATCTTGAAGTATAACTTGTATAAATCTTCAGTTTCTCTTTTTATGAAATGTCCTGTGTGTTTTTCTCTGAAAGTGCTATACACTCACCTTGGCAGATATAACTCCCCATGACGTTTTCCTCTTCAACAAAGAAAACATTCAGCAGGGCAAGAATCATTTGACAGAAAGACTTCCCTAGGAGCAGAGACCTTTTCACACACCTTTTACTGCTCCACAGTCTCCAGAAGGAAAAGCAAAGGGTTATAAACCTCTTGAAAAACAGGATATTAAGAGATATTTTTCCTTTCCTCAGATGAAGTTCTATATTATTTGGATTTCAGTCCAGTGTCTTGTGTTGTCAATCCTGCCTCATTTTTCTTCTTCTTTCCTCAAAAAATTATTCTCTCGCTTCACATTATATTTCTTTATTGTGGGCTGCTTTTTGGTTTTGTTTGGTGGTTTTGTTATTTTTGGGGGTTTTGGTTTGGTTTGATTTTGTTGTCTCCACCATGCTTATCCCTCAGAGTGCAAATGTGAAAAAAAGAAAAACATAATGGGGAACAAATAGAATGTAACAATACTCCCAGGTAGATCAATTATGGAAAGTGAGTCTGGAGCCAGAGGATAAAAGCATAACTAGTTAGGCTAATGGCCCACTACTAGCATTAGAATTGTCATAAACCTCTTCCACATCCAGACGACAGGAGGCAGCAGAACCCTGTGTTGGCACAAATTCCAAGGATCTTTCCTGAGATTCATTTTATTGCTCTCCTTTTATACCAGGACCTTTATCTTCTCAAGATATGTGCAATTGAGTTTAGCTGCACCAATATACAAGTCTGTAGCAATTATATTTATATTATTAAATGAAGCAAACCAGTGACCACTCTCTAGCTCTGAGAAGTGTCCTTTCACAGCTCACATTCAGATAGCTAAATCTCTGAAAATACAGTGCCTTCAAACTGCCTTTTGGAATGGTTTGTTCTGTGTTGTCTGCTGAACTGTGCCCAGGAATGGTCTGTGCAAACATCTGTGTTACTGAGGTATTAGTAGCAATGACTGTGGCACTCCCATTCCCATAGCCCTGTGCATTTTAATTTACTAGTACAGGCACTGCCAATAAAGCATTTAAGTATGACTGTAATGCAAACAGCAAAACAAAACTGGCAGATTTCCCACTGTTATGGTAAGGTCTTTGGGTGCATTTGTACACACTTCTTTTAAATTCCAATCAGTGAAAAAATTAGAAAAAAAAATTGTATTCTTTTTCCTATTCTGGAGAATAACCCAAATAGAATAAAATCTTTCATTGCTTTCATTTCTCGCAGATTAAAAGGTCTACAAATGAAAACACTGGCTTGGACACCATCTTTGAGACAGATATAGGTCTCTGTAAACAAGTTGCAGCAATAAAAATTGGAAGGTGGAATAGATTGTATATGAAAAATGCACACTTAAAATTTCTACCTTTAAGGCTCAAGCTGGAGTATATCTGAACTGAACACAAGAATGCAGATACAAAAGCATGTTTTAGGAAGGAACTGCAGCGTCTCATAGGCCTGTCTTTAACTCAGGGTTGGTTGTTTCCGCAGTCCAAAATAGATCAGTGAAGCAGCCCTTCTCACATGGCTGGATCTGAGCAATTTCCAAACACCATTGTGGGACCTCAAAGGTAATTTTTCATGTATTGTTTGCACAGACTCTTTGTTATTCTACTTTGCCACATTGACACTGCGCTCTCATTCCTCTTTCTGAAATTCTCGCTTGTTTTTTTCCTATATTGATGCAAAAGTGTTGTTTGTGGTGATATCAATATTTTAACAGAGGACTAAAGGACTGTGATACTCCATTTAAAATTAAAAAAAAATGTCCTTTAAGATTTGAAACCATTTCTTGATACTATTAACAATGGCAGACAGGTTTTGTGTGTGCAAAAACAGAGACTTAAATGAGAACTGCACTGCCCACAGCTTGTCTTCCTGTTAAATTACTCAGAAATTTGTGCTATTTTTTGGACTCTTTTTTTTGTTAAGGTAGTCCAGTGAAAAACAAAATCCATATTAGGAAAGAGGCCAAACAGAGCCTTTAATTATGAAGATATTAGTATCAACAGTCCAATTTAAGGTTTTTTATGTAACATGGATTTTCAACAAAAGACTAATTCTGAAAGGGAAATGGTGGGCCAATAAAATTTTCTTCTTCTGGTAACAAATAGTACAGTCTAAGACAGTTCAAAGTGCCTGAAACCTCTTTTGCACCAAACCCTAAGAAATACAAGGATTTCCTTCCCTCTAAACATAAGTATAATTTTAGATTCAGACAGAAGCATAAACATAAGTACGAGTAATGAAATTCAGCCTGAAGATAATTAAATTTATTTATGATTTCTCTAATATCTGTATCTTTGTTTGTGAATACTTAAGCTATGGTAGGATTGCTTTGTTTCGCTTTTAGCTAGCTGTTAGTGCCCTTGTCTCTCAGTCAATAGTTCAAAACTAACAAAAGCACTGAAGAGAGACCATTCAGACTGAACAAAACTAAGTTTTTTGCTATGAAAATTCTTTAAGTTTTTCTTTGTCATCATTTAGGTGACAGGTGGTTATTAAGGAGGAAAATATCATCATTCCACTCAGATTAAAAAAAAAAAGTTACCTGTTTTTAAAATCAAAAATAAAAGCGTTGTTTCTGTATTGTTGGGTTTGGACTTTACATTTTATTTTTTATTTTTTATTTTTTAGTTCAGATTTTATTCAGGAATTTAGTGTCCACTGCTGTAAATTCATCATCTCGCTTAGAAATTCAGTTATGTCCTCCTGAATTTGTTCTTTTTCATCCTGAAAGATATCTGCAGATTTATAGTGAATGAATAGCTGCAAATTCCTTGCGAAATAGCTCAGCATGTAGAAAAGTTCAGGAAATAAGTAGGGGTATTTTGTTTATTTTCAGCTATGGGTAGAAAAATATCCCTGGACATGAAGACAATTTAAATGTGTTCTGGGATAAGACCAAGACTCACTCTCTCTCTGAAGAGTCTAGCACCAAAGACAAAACACAGAAATCATTTGGAGGCTACCTAGGACCACTACATCTAACAAACATTTTTCATAAAGAAGAGCTTTCTGACACTTAAAAGGGGGATATAAATCATATGAGAAAACCAGGAATAATGTTAAAATTTTTTTTTTTTTTTGCTAGTTATCTGAGTTTCATTTTCAAAATAGGTATTTATGATTTAGGCAACTTCAGTTTATCCTGCTGCCTATACTTCAGGGATGAGAGAAAGCTGTGGGTTTCCACTAATGGTGTGGGACTGCTGGCCTGCTGCCTGTTTCAGATGGTGTCAACCCAATTCAGGGAAGATTTCTCTCATAATGGCATTTGCTCCCACTGCTGCTTTCTAACACAGCCCTCCGAGGATGTCACTTTAAATTGGAAAAGAGAATAACACTGCATGAAAATGTGGGTTGTGCTGTGAGGTAGAGAGGGTTTCACAGCAGCTAGGAATTTCTTTTCCCATGTTGTGGCTCTGTGGAATATTGCTTCAGACTATTAAAGTTCTTGTATTAGAATCAGAATTGGAAATAGACTCTGTATCTCCTCATTTGGATTTAGAAAATGATACATCTGAAGAAGCAATAAAACTCTGGCATGACCTGCAGAGCCTGAGGCTTTCTGAAACTTTTCCATTTGCGTTGATTAAGGATAATGTCTTATACTTTGTAGGCTGGTTAAAGTCTTCAGAAAAAACTTATTCCAAAGTGGTGAATAAAGACTACTCAGAACAATTTAAAGTACATCAGAGAATTATCACGACAGAAGATCTTTGATTCTAAAAAAAATTGATGCCATTAAATTAAAATTTGAATGCTACAATATTTTAGATTTCTACTAAAGTTAAAATCTCTGTAGTGAGGAAGATGGATAATCCAAACAAGTGATGAAAAATCTTGCTAAAAATGAAATTGCATTGGTTCTTAACAGGTCATACCCAACAATTTCAATTAAAAAATTTGTTGTTTCAGTTGTTTTTATAATCATCATATTTGTAAAGATAAACAATTTTCATTTTTGACATCCCGTGAAGATTATCAGTTCCATCTAAAAAAGTTTGAGCTGAAATCCAGGATAAATTTTGAGGAACTTATCTAATGATAGTTCTTACATTTTCAGGGTTTCACAATTAAAACAAATTTATTTATGTCTATATATTCATCGGGATTTTTTCTGAAAAAATGGATTAAAGTACCAAACCCAGAAAATTTTACCATTACCATGCTCTCAACAGATTTAATTTAAATCCCGAATGTCATCCAAGGGTCAAGACAAGCCAAGCACCCCTGTGTGTTTTTCTCAGGACGAGTGCATGTATGGACAGCTTCAGCTGTTGTTTAACGAATGCATGTCTAAAGCATGTTTTGAACCTACTCATGGAATTAAAATTTTTATCTGGCCAGGAAAATGCACTTAACTACACTGTGCTGGGACTGCAAGAAATGCAGTATTTCTTTGTCAAAAACAGTCATTTTAGTAATATAAAATAATGCATCAGGTTTTCTTCCAATGGTAGTTGTCATTATTGCAAAAGCTCATGAGCCAGTTTTTACAGCGGAGGGGAGAAATATACTCCATACCTTTCCAAATGATAAAGGAAATAGTCAGCAAGGCCAGGGAGGGAAGATCATGCTTTATGTGTACTTCTGTGTTTACTCAGGCTCATTTATTCTGTTCTATATCAATTCTATGGTGGATTTCTGGTGTAAAATGATTTGTAGATGCTTAAACTGTATTTGTGCAAATACTGCTATCCCAATTTAATCCTTGGAGATAATGCTGAAATAATACAATAGCTCTTACCAATATCACTGGGAGAGAGCAAATCTCAAGATCCCAAGACAGAAGTGATTATAAATATTTTATAAGATCGATGTCTAATGGACAGATCGTATTTGCAGTGAGCAAGAGGCCTTTATTTTTCTTCTCTTCTCTTCTCTTCTCTTCTCTTCTCTTCTCTTCTCTTCTCTTCTCTTCTCTTCTCTTCTCTTCTCTTCTCTTCTCTTCTCTTCTCATCTCTCTTCCATCCCCTCTTCTTCCCTCCCCTCCCTCCCCTCCTTGTTACCTTGAGATTTTGCTGTTTTCTTGCATTTTATTTCTTCCATTCTGAAAGTGAAGGCTCAAAAATATGACTTAAATTTTTAAAAAAACATTAATTTCGGCTCAATTTTACTTTTCCTTTTTGACATGCAGACAGCATTACCTCTCCCACAGCAAAGATAATCAACATAGGAAAAGATAAAATGTTCTATGCTCATCAAATCATGTGACTGGGCCATAAATGTAGTTTCATATCATACAGCATAAGATACATTCTTTTAATTACAAAGTAGAATAAAAAAGTTTTTATTGTGAAGGAAAATTAATTTAAAAAAAATTTTTGTAAACATTCCAGTTAATAAAAGAAAACTTCAAAACTTAACTTTTGGTAACTGTTTCCCTTTGCTTACTTTATTAAAGAGAAGGTGCTATTTTCAGTGTTCTGGAGAAAGTGTGCTACTGAAAGAGAAGGCGACATTGAAATTCTTCAGCAACATTTTTTGTTAAACTTCATTAAAGTGGATGAAATGGGATCAATTTCAGAAGAGTGATGGGGCAGTAATGAAGAGAGGCCCAGTGCGGCTGAGAGCAACATTCAGCTGATATTTTTATTCTGAGACCTGTTCCATGGGAACATTCTTACTCCTTAGATGCTGTTCTCTGTGTAATTATCACCTTCACTGCTAAGGACAAACTGCTCATCATTTAATCACTCCATCGACAAAGTCCTTGCCTGTGACATCCAAAAGCAGGCAAGAAGGTGTTACTGAAAGAGAAAAGGACATCAGAGAATTTTTTAATATTGTAAACCAGAGAATCAAAGCCTTTCCATTTGCCCTAAGATAACATATGATAAACAAACATAATGGAGAAGGCAGCAAATGTTACTCAACATTTCTCATGCAAGGTTTTTCCAAAATATGTATTGCATTCAACATTCAGTTTCTCAGATAAGATTACAAACGTTTAGTTCTATTAAGCCATTAGACAATATAATTTGTTCAACTGCTGTTGTGGTCAGCAAGGCACAGTAGTACACTGTGGCTCATGACCTGAATGAGGTGATAAAAAACCAGGCTGGCTCTGTGATCTTCAGTCATCATTCCCCTACCAACCTTTTCTTTCTCTGCTTAATTGTATTCTGTTTGAGATAGGGAAATTTTATAATAATATTTCCTAGTGTGTCTTGAACTTGAAGCTTTATGGAAGTTATTTCTGCCCTCTATGAGTACACTCACTGTTTCTAAAGCATTGCCAAGTTGAAGAGTTAAACCACAGTGTACAACAGTGTATTTCTCTACCATGATTCAGCACTTGGGAATAGATATATCAATACCAGTCTTGTAATAAGCTATGTTATATGGTTATTCTCTCAGACTCACAAGCACATCCTAAAATACTTCCTATACAAATATTATTCAAATACTTCCTCTGTGGTAGCATTCATGAGAACTGTAGCAATATTCTTCAAAATGTGAATTCCTCATCCTAAAAAAAGCATACAATGATTGCAACATATCTAAATGCGATATCAGTCCTAGATCTTCCTGTCTTGCCTTGCACCCTTCATAATAGGATCCATACAGAGCTTCTGGTTCAATTCTACCATCCAGGACGCAACCACTTATGCTACTAAAGCAGGTAGATACTCACTGTGAACCTTCTTACAGCAAATCTCACTGCTGAGTCAATGATTTTAATAAACTCAAAATATTTCACAGGAAGAATTCAGAGCCAGAAGCAGAAAATCAGATCTACTGGCCTGGCTTGGTTTAGAGCTTAATAAGTTTCCAAAGGCTAATGAAAGTGTGCATTTGCTGGGGGTTAAATGAGTCTGAAGTGCTTTTTTTTTTTCCCTGTATTTTTTGCTTTTGTTCGTATAATATACTGAATATTAAGAACAAGCTTTTCAAATGTGACATTTAACAACATTTGCAGAAACAACTGAGCATCTGCTCTCTAAAATTAAATTTTTAAATGGTGCAAAATTGATCCAACAAACTTCATAAAAGCTTTTCCAGGGGCCAGAATGTTACCCTTAATATACAGTGATTTTGAGAACCAATTTACTTTGACTTGGAAGTGGTATTCAACTTCTGTAAAGGAGTTATTGGAAAAATTATTTCCAGAGTCTTAGAAGCATTATACACATATGTCCTAAAGAGTAATAATGTAATGATTAGTTTATTAGTGTAATGAAAATTAGGGAAGAAGAGATGAAGCAAAAAATATGCCTTTTCTTGATAATCTGAAAAGGAAGTTTCAGCCTGGTCAGTGGGGAGTGTTAAAAAAGAATAAATATATTGTGACATTTTCCAGCTATGTTTCTTTCTGCATCTTCTGTCTTTAATATGTAGCTGCTTTTTCCTAATGTGAAAAAATCCAACTACTGTCAGTCTGGTAATTAAAGTACAGCAATATTTCAGATGATAAAAACATGAAGAGATGTGTTAATACTTTTTTCCATCATTTTATTCAAAGATGGAAATAAGAATACCTACCAAGCTTGTAAAGATACAATGATTATGGAACAGCATGGCTATGGTAGACACATTCAAATTAAAGGTCACTGCCAAAAGAACAGTCGTCTTGAATCCTATCAAACATAGCAGAAAATATGTGTCAGAGTGCCTAGAAAGTCTATTGGGGCTAAATCACATTCAGATGGTTGGATCAGATGGTTGTTTACTTAAGGTACATAATGCATATGCATTAGGGAAGTGGGATGGCTGATATTTTTGCAGAGGAATGTGTGTAATTTTCCTACTGAATATCATAACAGTAAATAAATAAAATCTGCTGCTTTTTTCCCACCACTATTTACATATGTTTCAAATGCACTTTATCTGAACCTGCTTGAAACATCTTAATTCATAGTTTATTGGACCCTCCCTCTCCTTCATTCTCACAGCTGTTCAGACAGTATCCACTCAGCATTCAGTTTATAGCTTTAAATCCTGACCTGTAGGTTTTCTGTTTGTTTGTTTCTGAATATTTATATTCAGGGAAAATCTCATTGAATTAGGCCAATTTGATTTGATACAGGACTACCTGACCAGAAAGGATGATCAAATCCTTTTGTCTAACATTCCAGCTGATTATTTGTACCAGAAAAAGTAACAGAACATTTTAATCACACATCAGAAATCTTTCAGAACCCCGTAGCAAATCCAAACTCCCTCAGAAAATACCAATACGTAGCAAGGTAGCAATAGCACACCATAGGAAGAGAGCAAGATACATTAAGGCTACTGCTGATGTTCAGTTTTGGCAGAATGACAACTGAGGTTACCCAAGCAAGTGGCCAGACTGGAGAGAATAACTGAAAAACTTCCCCCAATTCCACCCAAAGGATGAAGGCCAGGAAAGAATCAGTCACTCATAAATGAAAACTATAGTCCTGAAAATTAAACATCACATGAAAAGTCATACGTTCATGAAGAAATTCTGCTTTGGATAGGTCACTTATCAAGACATAATGTTGATTGAGAGAAATGTTTTCAATGCTGCTCAAAATCTTTTACAGCCAGAATCTAAACCCAAGCACAGGAAACAATCAACAGACCAGCAGAGGAGAAGGGAAATGTAACTTGATGACACAATGGGAAAGTTGATGAGAACTTTTCACCTATAAAGGGATATCAAAGGCAAAACTTTTCACACCATGAAGTTCTTTTCAATTCATTTCTGCAGACTACACCAAGGAAAGCTGTATTTTCATGACTAAACACCCAGATATTTTTTAAAGCAAATAAATTTAAAATTATTGTTAATAACCAATATAATTTTAGTTATTTATTTAGCAATACTCTAGATGTTATTGGTGCATTGCGGCTACAAGAAGGATAGAATTTCTTAACTTCAGTTGACACTTCACCGCCTTTAAAACTCAATGAGCAAGTAGAAACAGAGGATTAGGTGTTATGGTTTGCTAACAAACACCATGAAAATATTTGCTGTAAGGCCAGCTGATGGTGTTTAGAGTAGTTCTCTGAAAGACATTTCAAATCAAGGCAATGCTTTCAAATTCAAAGTTGTGGAACATCTATTAAAGTAAAAATTTTTTTTTGTATCATCGATGGTTTTGGTAACGTTACATACATAATGTTACATACACGCTACCTAGACATTCATGATTATTAGGAGGTCCACAGAATTATAGAATTATTTAGGTTGGAAAAGACCCTTAAGATCTTCCAGTCCAACTGTAAATATAATACTGACAAAGTTGCTGCACAAGAACATTTGAAATTACAGAAAAGGGTATTTTCTTCAAGTGTGTGGTGAAAACGCAGATGAGTAAAAATTATATCCATTCTCTCTCAGTTTAAACAAGTATCAGAAATAGAAGTACATTAATGACACAACAGCAGAAATTCTATGGGAAGGGAATGTGAGACAATTTGTTAAAATTGCCACCAAAAGTGATGTTCTAGACTCTATTTGCTCTTCTGTCCTTTTTAGGTCTTGCTGATAAGGAATGCTGACTCTACCTTGTATTAAATGTCCTTTCTTAGTGCCTGTGCCCTGGGAAACAACCTGGATTATCTGTATTGTTCCCTCATTATCTGGGGAAATATAAATAAAGATGCATTTCTTACAAGAGATTTTTGAGTGTTACTCAGACTGTATAAATAAACATGCTGCTTGTTTCTCTTGAATCAGGAAATGTTGATGAGAATAAACATTTTTACTAGGACCACAAAGTTTTGTTTTCTTCTACTTTTTCTGCTTCCTATCTTTCTCTGAAAATGCTGGATAGATTTTAACTGTTTTCATGTACCTTTTGCTTCTGAGGTTACATCTGCCTCGCTACCTTTGTTTGTCTGAGATACACCATGACGTGTCAGTTTTTGCAAACACAAACAGAACAGAGGGGTGATAAGCCCTCAAAGCTGTAATGAGTACAAATCTTCAGGTGGAGGAGGTCTATCCATAAATTAGCACCAGAAAGAGAGAACCTGTGGTCAAAGAAGGCTGGCAGCAGTCTCATTCCTGTTGTGTTTTCAGATGTGAAATTGTTCTCTGCAGCCTAAATGACTGGGAAAATGTGCATCTACAGGAAGTGTGAGCGTGTGATTGTGTGTGTGATTTTGTGTGTTTATGTGTGTGTGTGTGTATGATAAGGGACTTCAAAGTTCAAGGCTAGTAGAACTGATTATTAATTATAACTAGCAAAGTTATGAATATAAGTTTTACACATGTGATTTATTACAAGTAACTTCTCTCTCTCTGTCCTTTTCCTCTGGTTATCCCTCTCTTTAGGCATGAGTTGTCTAGACTTGTGAGGAGGGAGGGGAACATTAATGGTTTCTATTCAGGCATCCAGTGAGGCAGCACAGAAGAGGAAATGATTATTTTTTAACTGAATGCACTGGTAACAATGCACCCAAATGCCCAAAATTAGCTTTATTTTTCAATGTTTCTAGAGGAGAAGAATGCAGGATCCGTAGCATACATATTAACAGCACCAATTATCCATATGACTGCTACTCTTCTTGAGCCCTGTATGTTTCAGGAGATACATTTTCTATCTTTATGCTTTGTGCCCAGAGTGTGAAATTCAATAAAATAAACCAGAGCAGTATCACTGATACCAGGGTTTTTTTACTGCTTCCCATCAGATCCATTAGAGTAATTAATTCCTGTGATATAACCAAATATATTCTGTCAGTAACTCCTGGACACATGTGGGAAAGAGAAGGTATCAGGGTCTTTGTCGTTCTTCATTTATTTTTTTCCCAGCTATTTCCCTTCATTCTCTCCACATGAAGAAGTAATTCTTGCTCAAACATATTTGTGCTCTTTCTCCCTTTCCCCACAGTTTCTGGTTATCTGACTTGCATTGACAATAACTTTGCAGCGTGCTGCTGATGGTTTTTCTTCTCAAACAAGAGAGAAGCACATTATATGTCATCACCTTTTTATATGTCCATAGAGATAATAAGTAATAGAGATTTAAAAAAATCAATATTTTAATTAAGGAACTGCATGCCAAAGATGTTTTGTATTGGAGGGGATTAGTTGTCTCCTTGGAAAGATTTTAAGTTAGGGATTAAATGGCACAGTTTGGGATGGTATTTGCTCTCATCTTCCATGGTCATAGTCACAGGTGTTCCAAGCTCACATGCACTCTGCTCCTTTGGGGGTTTCCTAGAGGAGTTCTTGGCCCAGCTTCAACCCAGGCCTTTACCCGCTTTGGAAACTGCAGCAAGGTATGGTTATTTTGTCTAAGGGGTAGAGTGCATCCACCACAATGACCAACTTCTAAATTTTTGAAGTGATTATGAGAAATATTTTGCTCAGTGTACATTTTTGAAAGCAAATACTACACATTCTTCCTAATCTCAAAAGCTATATCTTTCTATATTTATTATCCAAATATAACCAACTACCAATTGATTATAAAAATATCTATCTATTTAGTTGCACTATGCAACAGTGTACATGTATTTAAATTGTCAAGCAAGTTTCTTAAATGGTATCAAATTATTAGAAATTTTTTAAAAATGCTAATTTAAGAGCAATCAAATCCTTATTTAAGATGTTTAATTTAATGAGTCATGAAAAATTGTTTGCTGGGAAAATCCTATTAAGAATCACTATCATATTCTTGTTATTATCCTACAGCAATGAGAGTTACTTAAAATTTCATTATAGAAATACTAAATATCAAAGATTTACAGGATGCTCTACAACATGATGCATACTCTAGTCTAATCAATGACATATTTAATTTTTAAAACCAATCCTATCAAGCAGATAAATAAGTTTGGAGCAGTCATTTTAAGCTGATGCCTGGGTTTCATAGGATACATGTGAGGAGGGAAAACAAAAACAGCACAAACAACATGAAAATTTTCACAGCAATTATTACAAAATTTCAGATGTAAATCTGCTTCTGAAATACTGCTACCCTACGTTCTGCCAGAGAGAGGAAAAGCCAAAAATAAAAAGGTGCAAAATGAAAACCTGGACACTTAAATCTTCCCTTCTGCTTAATAAAACAAACAAACAAACAAAAACCAAACAAACAAAGAAAAAAAACCCAAAACAAAACAAACAAAAAAATAATCCAAAGTTGACATTTTTAGGATCAAGTTTATACAGATTGTGTATATCTATGCATATCTATCCGTCTATATCTATCTGTCTATCCACACACATCTACAAAGGCATGCCTCAAAATTTACACTTTTCCTTTCATAGATTCACTCTATTTTCATTTAATGTAGCATTTAGATGATCCTAGAATTGTGCTTCTTTCTTGCACACTTCTTTCCTTCTGTGAAGTGTACTGAATCTGTTCATGACATTTTAGATAGATGAAACCTCTCTCAAAGATGTTCATATTAGCTGGCCTTGTGAGGGTCTGATTACTTTGCTATTGGACATCAATGCGTTTCTTTCAACTTTGCTGACATCTCATTAATCGTGAGTAAATTCATGCCAGGCCCTTGCAAGAATTGTAATTGATGCCCAGTGGCATCCAACCAGACTCTTAAATTGTTCATCAATAAAGTAACATGTAAATTCTGTCCTTGAGGAGCAATGAATCTACTTTCTTTGAATCCCATCAGAGAATCCAAGAAAGCATAGGGGGAAAAAAGAACAGATGGAAAGCTGGATAATAAGAACTAAATGTGAGCACAGTGTTATACTGTAACATAGCTATAACTTGTGAATATCTGACCTGGAATTAACCTCAAGAAGCAAGTCCCTTGAGCTTTGACTTTAGGAGAGCTTAGTGCTGAAAAGTGGAGGCAAGTGAAAGGAAGGGCTCTATTCCACTACATTTACTGTTGCAATGCTGTACACATTATTTATTTACTTTTATATTCACATCACATACACATATTCTCTGTTTAATTTTTGGTTGCAGCTTAAAATTCTTAATACAAAGATAAATCTTTGGAATTCAGATAGTGCCTTATTTTTCATATTTTCTTGTTTTAGGAAACTGTATCTTTTAGCACTATATGGAGATATTCATACCAAAAAATCCAATTATAATTTATAAGATATAATTGTAATAGCGTACAGTATACCTGATGTAAAGAAGAAATGTACTGTATTTTGAGAAATCAGAATGTAAATGTAATTTATTCTCTGCATACTTTTTTTAAAAAAAGGGAAAATATATGCCATAACATGAGTTAGTATGTTTTAGAAGCAAGGCAACTGCTACTAAAGTGACGTAGATAAAAATTTATATAATGTGGATATTTTGGAAACTTTAATTTGGATGAATAATTTAATTTCTAAGAAAATACTGATTATAATGACTGAAATAACCATTAATAATAATATTTTAATTAGAAAAAAATTGCCTGATTGAAATATATTTGGGTGCGGGGTTTTATAACTACTATTGAATTTACAAAGTGCAGTACAAAGTATGATTCTAGTGAGATGGGCAGCTATTACTTTAAGAACTTTAAATTAACATCTCTTTTGTATTTTTTTTTCTGCGGAAACAGCCAAGGGCTGCATAAAGTATCCTACATTCCACAGCAAAATTGTTCATGGGATTCCCTTTTAAAGAACTATGCTTTACCTGTCTAGGAGGAAATGTTCAGACTGTGACCAGATATATTTTTCTTTTCATTTGTTTATTGTTAAGTCTTCATAAAAGAGGAATATCAGTTTAAGGATTAGTGTCAAAAATGACCATAGTCTTTGCCCTTACAAAATGAACTTCTGTTGCTGGTTCCTGCTGCTTTTGGGTTATAGTAGCCTTCTCTGTCTCAACTTTATCTAAATGCAACACTGATACAAATGAAATGAAGAAGAATCTTTGATACTTATCTTTAAATTATGTTTTGCTTCAGTCGTAACTATGATCTTGGACTCTGGACAAGTTGGATTTTCCTATTCACAGAAAGTTAATTATTAAGCTTTTTCAAAAACTGTGGAATAAAATATTTCACATATCATCTAAAGGGACTGAAAAAGTCTCTCCCTCGTAAGTGTCAGACATTTGTACAGGTATTGCTGTTCATATCCTCATCCTCCCTTCAAACACAGACGATGCAGAACAACTCAGGGAATCAATACAAATGGGAAAGTGATTGGCAGGGCAGCAGCATTGCTGGGAAGGACCTGGGGATTATAGTGAATGCAGGTTGAATTTGTATTCAACAATGCAATGCCACAGCAAACAGGCAAAACCTCACACTAGGCTACAAAAGACGCAGCACGACTGGCAGATGCAGTGAAGTTATCATCTCTGCTCAGAGCTAGTAAGGCTGAACATCGGATGTTGAGTCCAGTTTTGAATCCCTGCAGCTCTGTGGGAAAGTGGAGCCAAGGCTGCTGGTCTGGGTTGGGCACGTGGTCTGTGAGACGGGGTTAAGGTGTTCTGAGGGTTGTTAGTCCAGCAGTTCAGTGTCTGATTCATGATCCAATAGCAGCCTGCAGCTACCTGAGGGCTGTGCCAGGACTGAGGCAGACAGACTCTTCTCAGTTGTAACAGATAATACTACAAGGGGTAAGAGCCACAGACTACCTCAGGAAATTTAGATTGGACATTAAGAAAAGAGTCTTCACTTGTTAGTTATTGCAGACTGTGCCGAGAAGAGATTTCTCAAAAAGGTTGTGGATCTGCATTCTTGGAGACTTTGAGATTTAGCTAGACCAAGCCACATCTGGCTAGTCTAGAACTGGAGACTATCCTGCATGGATCAGGAGTGTGGACTAGGTAGTCTCCAGTCTTACTGTGATCTTATTATGCTGGAAACACCCTCAGTGACCCAGAAATTTTTTAATCTGATTCAGCCTCATTGATTATTTTGGATCCCTTTACCACAATCACAGAAAACTCCCTCAAATCCCTAAAGAAATCTTCTCTGGAAGACAGCCTGTTCTGCCTGGTGAAATCCACTGTAGAGGACATTTATTCATTATACAGGTAGTTACTAGATTATTCAATATCTTCAAACTATCACTGACTTATCTGAAGTGTCCAGTCCTCTTAGTTATTTCATGTCCTGGCAGACTGCCTCTTGCTGGTGACACAGACAGGTAAGAGATAACAATGCTTCTGATGTCAATGATTTTATGGAAAAAAAATTCTAAAGATATGCTAGATACCCCATAGTTCCTGCCCTCTTTCTTCTTCACTGTACAAAACAGCCAAATTGTTGAAGTGAGGTTCCCAAAACTTTTTACTTCAGGGTAAATTTTATGTATTACATTCCAGCATAAAGATCTATATCACAATGGAGCGGAAAATAATTATTCCATGTCCTAAAATTTCATTTCTCACTGTTCTGGTTCCTTATTCTCATAAAAAATGAGGTGAAAAAAGATTTTGGCATATATATGACATCAGCAAGATTAAATGGGATTAATGCCTTTATTTCCACAAGCTCTTGCATAGCTTGCCAAGAAAAAAAATTCTCATCTAAACATGATGGCATTATCATTGTGTTGCTCAACTTTGGCTCACGATCAATAGAATAATTTTTAGACATAACTGGACTAATACTTCCACTTAGTCTAGATGCTTTTCTACTTAGATTATTCCTGAAAATACCACTAATGGGCTTTTACAAAGATTTATGCAGACATATAATCCTTTCTATGAAAAGCATTATTGCCTGAGCAAAATTGTCGCGCACGTCTAGCTAAGGCTGGAAAATTACAAAGAGCTTCATATAATCTTATATTTGGAAAATGCTCTGAGTGTACCACATTTGAAGCTAGGTTGGTCTCTTCTGTACAATGCAACAGCAATCTCTGCTAAACTCTTCTGAAGAATATAAATGCTGACTTATACCAAATAGTATCCCACCGCAGAAAGTGTCTTTCAGAAATTCTGTGAGTGATGGCAGAATATTCTTTGGGAATGAGAACAAGGATTTGGTATTTAGAAAGCTTTGTATTTTAATTAGGAAGTCAACATTTGAAAGCTATTCCACATAGTGAATAGTACAGTGTTCATCAACACTCTGAGTCTGGGGTCAGTGCTGGGTTAAATAATAAGAGTGGAGAGCCCCTATCATCTGAAAAGCACAAAGACAATAAAAAACACACCTTATTCTCACTAATCTAGCATCTGAAGTTATAAATTTGCATGTTCATATAATTCAAAGAACTCAGATTTAGACTTGGATCTTGCCCACCACAGCAAATGAAAATATTTGTTACACAGCGGAATATTGATTAGGGTTAAGTGCCTGCAAAGTCATTGACAGCTTCTTTTGTGTTCCAAAGAAAAAGCTACTAGCATTTTTAAAGTCATTGAATTGTCAATAAATCTGTATTAAAAGTATTAATACAGATCTCCTGTTCAGATTGTGGAGGACAGAAAACTCTAGCAGAACTGTTTAGCTATGAAAAACATCAAAGGGAGAGTTTCAAATGTAAGGTTGCACACATCATCACACCACAATCCCCTTTGATGATAGCAATATCTAATATGAAGATCTTGGATCAAATTGTATAACCATCCTCGCAGCTGCTAACTAACATAGGAAAGAATTTTTATGAAATAAAGCAGGCGTAATTTATATTTGCTTTTGAGAAATCATTTTTTTGTGCTAACATTCAGCTGCAATGAGGAGAGAGATCAGAATAATCATCAGAATAAAATGGGTATTTCCAAGACCTCAACAAGAAATAAACCCAGATATTGAACCATTCTTGCACATTCATTAGCACAAAAGAGTTTTAATTTACTCAGTATGCAGCAGGTTTCATAGTGAGCTGCATGGTGCGTGTGATTTTATTTAGGGCTGATAACGTGAGATAATAATATGGAAAAAACCACATGTCAGTAGCAAATGTCAGCAAATATGTTGTTCCTGACATCTAGCTGAGCAGGGAAGAGTTCTTGATCTTCCATGGTTCTCTCACAACTTGTATCAGTGACCAACGTGGCCTTTTGAAACTGTATGGTATCATACAAAGTGACCATGAGAAATTTTTGGAAACATTGGAAATATATATTATTTTTAAAATAATATTGACCTACAATCCTTGATAGTTTTGATATCTTGTCTCATCTTTTTACAACTTTGTTCCTTTCATTCAACATTTTGCAGTTTTTCCATTAGGAAATTACCCGTGGATGCAGAAATCCTTCTTTCCATTATTCAAAACCCCACTTTCCTCCTTTATCCCAGAAACTTCAAAAGATGCAGCCAGCTATAGCCATTAAATAGGTAGATCTAACTAGATTATTTAATATTCTGAATGCACTGGTCAGGAATAATAAAGCTCAAAGAAATGTAAATATTATGCCTGATATTTTGTTGCGGCATGAGCTGTTCCAAATGTGAGAGAAACAGAGAAATTACACTCGACTGCCTGAGATGGACTTCTGCAGTTTATTCTTACACTGGCCACAGGCAACAGTGGGGATTTGGGTGTGAAAAACTGCTCAACTATGTAAGAACTGCATGTTTTTGAGGGGAACACATCTACATTTAAATATATATCAGCTAAAAAAATTAAAATCTAACTAAAAGTGTTCTTATTTTACAGGTTTTTTATGCTTTTATAAAAACAAACAAACAAAAAAAAGCTGCAGTGTTTGTATTTAATAAATATTTTTCTCTTAAGAATAATTCTGATGACGGTCAATTTGAAACAGAAATTCTTATGCTTTCTTTTAAAAAGCAATGGAGTCAAAATGCACAACTGAGAGATTTCTTTGCACAATTGCACTCTACCCACAGGGACAGGTCTTGATGTGAAATAATAACAGATAGAAGAATATTTTTTTACTATGGAAATCCATATCAATGAATTTTCTCATAGTTCCACAGATCGATAACATCTTAGAAGCAGAAGTACTGCAATTGTAAACTGATGAGAAGCTAATTTTATCATATGGGGATCAAATTTTTCAAAAATAACTATAGATTTCTAGGATCTGGCATTCTGATTGAAGTTTACATATTGGGCTGCAAAGATTTGTTTAATGTTTGATTCAGGTTTTTGCAATAAATTAATACACTGCATGTAGTATATTCAGTAGTTTTATTCTTAATAATTATATAAATTTATTGTGCAACATAATGCATTTTCATGGTATGAGAAGAGCCTGCCTCCATCTTCTTGACACCCTCCCTTCATATACTGATAGACATTGATGAGGTCCCCTCTCAGTTGTCTCTTCTTGAGGCTAAGCAGGCCCAGCTCTCTCAGCCTGTCCTGGCAAGGGAGACACTCCAGTCCCTTAATCATCTTTGTCACCCTCTGTGGGACCTACTCCAGGGGCTCCATGTCCCTCTTATGCTGAGCAGCCCAGAACTGGGCACAGCACTCCAGATGTGGCCTGACCAGGGCTGAACAGAGGGGCAGGATCACCTCCCTTGACCTGCTGGCAATGCTCTTCCTAATGCACCCCAGGATTCCACAGGCCATCTTGGCCCCACGGGCACTTCTGGCTCTTGGACAGTTTGTTGTCCCCCAGGATCCCCAGGTCCTTCTCCACAGAGCTGCTTCCCAGCAGCTCAGCCCCAAGCCTGTGTTAGTGCCTGGGGTTATTCTTCCCCAGGTGCAGGACCTGGCATTTGCTTTTTGAATTTCAGAAGGTTCCTCTCTGCCCATCCCTCCAACCTGTCGAGGTCCTTCTGAAGGGCTCACAGTCCTCTGGGTTATCAATTACTCCTCCCAACTTTCTGTCATCAGTGAATTGCTGCTCTTCTCTCATCTAAACATCCAGTTTTCCCATTTTAGAAGGCACTCACATTGGTTAAGCACACTTCCCCCTTCATTAATATCTATGTAATAATATATATATATATATTCACTATATGTATGTCTAGAAATATATGCAGAAATTTATTTGCATATGTATTATATATAATTTTTTAAATTTTGCCAAGAATGTTAGTTAGCATTTTAGAACAGATATTGTTTCTACTTTCCAAGATGATCTTTAAGCTGAAAGCAGAATATTATGTATTTGACACAAAATAAAAGAATGCCAAAGCAAGTGATGTTCAACATTACACAAATGCAGAAATATTAGTTGTGGTCATTAAACTCATTAAATATTTTATTCCAAAATGCAGGAAAAAGTGAAGTGTTAAATAAGGTGATGGTAATAATTAAATTACTTTCTACTTGAATACTTATAAAAATTTATAATAAAAATAAAAATTACATCCAATAGGAATTCTCAGTATTTAAAATGGATTGGCTTACATTTTTTCACCTGTTTATCCTATAAGCATGAATAGATGGCATGTTAACATTACTGAAAAAGGCCCCTGACTTGGTTACTTTAAGAAATGAAAAGCACAAAAGAGAATAATAACTTTCAGGATTCTATTCCATAAGGAAAAAAAATTCAATAAATACTTCAGACCTTAAGAAGAAATTGCCTACGCAGATAAGTTTCTGTATGTGTTCAGTCCCTGATGAAGACCAAGTGCTTTTTAGAAGATCATTTCTGATCAGCAGGCATTTTCAGACATGCTTAACATTGCTATCAGTAACTAAAATGATATGACTTTCAAAATAAATTTTTAAAAAATTTAACTCAGCAGAGATACTCATAAAAAGCAAAAAGGACAAAACTGAATACTGTTAATGGATTATGGTTATTTGTTTGTTTATGTATTTATATATTTTGGCAACTGGTCTTTAAACACAGCACTCCTTAATTATCTAGCTATATATTTCAATTGGCTCAGATTTTTTTAAAATTTCATCATGTATGTGTTATGCAGATATGGAATTCCATTTTACATATTCGTGCAGATGAATCTTACTAAAAGTTAAATGATAAAATTTTATATTGAAAAGATGACATCAGAACTGATGTTCATAACCAATTTTTATGTCACTAACACAGAAAAATATCAAAAAGATAGAATTCAATGGGTCATTTAAACTATAAAGCCCTAGCTTTTGCTCACTTCTGATATGCAAGAATTGAATTTTTTTGTTGTTTCTTACATGTTTGTACAATAGAATAAAGTATGTAATATCCACTACTAAATTTCAACTTTATTTTATTTATTTTATTTCAACTTTATTTTGTTATTTTATTTAATGTTGCAATGCATTGGTCAGATAGGCCAATGCATTAATATTTTGCATTGTATTAACACATGAATATTTCAAGCCTGTCACATTCATTATTAACTGAAATATTAAATTACCAAGAATCAATATGAGAATCAAGTTTATACTGTGCTTAGATTATTAAAGAATAATAAAATATTTAGAGATCCTTTATTGTGTGCAATCTGTAAAGTGATTGTTAGGAAATTACACCATTAACTCCCATCCCACATTTTATATATAACATAAAGGTGAGTTTGTGAAGAACATTATTAAGGGTCTCAAATCTAACTCCAGAAGATCTGAAAATGCAGGATTAAGGCTGACAGAATTGAGATTGTTTTTAATTCTCATATTCCTTGTTGTAAAACAAAATGTTGCTTTTTTCCTATAGTCCTTATAACTGATTCAATGAGCTAACAACACTTCAGATAATGAGCAGCTATTCAATCTGTTCTTTTTCTCTTGTTCAGTGCAGGGTTCTGTGTCTTATTTATTGCATACCATACAAATCCTTTCCCCAAGAAAAAAATATCAATTTTCTTGTAGCCACAGGGTTTTCAGCACTGTACTATCTGAATTCTCCATAGGCAGTTACAAAATTATTTCAGCAATATAGCTGTGAGTTAAAGTCACATGAGAGGTTTCTTCAGTATGAGAATAACCAGTTTCATCTCCCCACATAGCAGATCATGTTGTCAGCCCCCGTCTGCCAAAACATATTTGATTAGCATTAAGCTTGATGACAACAGTGGCTGCAAAGTAGTTCCACTGTCGGACAGAGCCAGATACCTTACCCAGGCATGTCTTTGCAAATGTTCATGAAGCCACATGACCTTTACAGCATTTAGTAAGATCTTGAAATTCCATGTCAACAGTCCTGTGCTCTGGAATAATTCCCTCAATGTAAATACATTTGCTCCACCATTTCTCCATCAAATGTTTTATAAATCTTTCGGTTTGGCAGTGAATTAATGTTACATTTTGCATATTCTGTCTCATAAGAATAAGCTTGTTTGGCATCTGTAACAGTATATGAATGAAAAATAAGGGAAACTGAAAACAACATGAATTGAAAGATATCCTAGGGTGGTTTCTGCTCCTATGTATTCCTCAGAGCAGATGTTCCACCTGCCCACATACCTGTGCTGTTGTATTGCTGTGCAGCATATAAGATTAAGCAAGAACAAGCTGGGCTGGAATTGAACCTGCTTTGTTTAGAACTTCAGCTTTAGCAAGTAGGTATAGCATTTAGCAATGGATTAGATAGCAGTTTAAATATAAGGAATAAAAGCAGTGTAAACTATATTGATAAAAGACAGGGAAATTCTCTGGCCTTTTCCAATTTGGTTGCTGTCTACAGGTCTGTAGAAACTGGTTTTGCCTTATCAGACTTAGGTATAACATAACTAAAATGTAATACACTAGTGAGGACATCCGGGAGCACAAGGTCTTTGTGTGTGATATGGTATCTATTTCTTCTCTTCTCTGTTTCAAAAGATAAGCCTCAGGAATTTTTCTGATTAAATTAATTTATGTATCTGGTATCTGTCATTTCCAGAATCCTTCAGATTTATAGATAAAACAGTGTATATTAAATTTTCTGTTTTAAAATCCTGATCTATTTTGGATGTGGAAATTATTTATGAAAAAATGTGTCCCATTAAAAAGTAAATGCAAGGTTTTTTGATTTTCCAGGGAAAAATAAAAAGCCAGCATAAACACTTTATTTGCCTTTTTGAGGTTACTTTGGATCCAAATCAAGTAGGCGCAGTTGTAAAATTGCTGGTTGGATTGTTTAAATCAGTTTATGCCTTTAGCGATATTTTTAGATACTGTGCATCCCTTTCTGCTAAAGGGGGAAAAAAAAAGAAAAAAAGGGAGAAAAATCGCAAATCAAGATCACATTGCCATTTTGAAAGACTTAGAAAAGCTTCACTTGCATTATACTGATTTTTTGAGTCAGAGAGAGAATTGTAACAAATTTTATTATGTTTTTAGGTAAATAATGCATCCTATAGAAAAATAAGTGAGAAATTAGCTTAATTCTGTTCCATTATAAGTCTATAATATGCAACAATAAGTTTGCCAGATTGTGGTTTCTGGTATGGAAGCCAAGATAACAGAATAAAAGATAAGATCAAATGTGTCATCTGCCATTGCACAAAAGATTATAAGCAGTGGTATATAACACATGTAAAAAACAACTTTGACATATTTCACCCTGTTGAAAGATCAATACAAGATTTAATTTGGATCACAAGGACTTTGTATTTGAATGTCAAATTCCTTATATAGATCATAGATTTAAATGCCCTTCAAGGAATTACAGAATCACAGAATCAATTAGGTTGGAAAAAAACTCTGAGACTGAGTCCAATCTGTGACTACCATGTCAGCTAGACCATGGCACTAAGTGCCATGTCCAGTCTTTCCTTAAACATCCCCAGGGATGGTGACTCCACCACCTCCCTGGGCAGTCAGTTACAATGTCTAATCACACTTTCTGTGAATAAATTCCTCCTACTGTCCAATCTAGACCACCTCAGGCCCATCTGTGTCCTTCTCATTCTGTCACTGGTTGTCTGGGACAAGAGGTAAACCCCAACCTGGCTACAACTTCATTTCAGGTAATTGTAGGAAGTAATGTTTCCTTTTCTCCAGCCTAAACAACCCCAGCTCCCTCAGCTGCCCTCATAGGACTTGTGCTCCAGACCCTTCCCCAGCTCTGTTGCTCTTCTCTGGATTCCCTCCAGCACCTCAGTCCTGAACTTCAGTCCTTCCTGAACTGAGGGGCCCAGAACAGGACACAAGTCCTGCTGGCCTCACTATTGCTGATGGATATTGCACCAGGATGCCACTGCCCTTCTTGGCCACCTGGCTACAGCTGGCTCATGGCCAGACACTGTCACCTAGCGTCCCCAGATCCTTCACTGGTGAGCAGCTTTTCAATCACTCAGCTCTCAGCCTGTAGTCCTGCATAGGATTGTTGTGGCCAAAGTGTAGGACCCAGAACTTGGTCTTGTGGAATCTCATGCCATTGGTCTCAGCCCTTAAAATACTTGTTAGTGCACATGTATATACATGGAGAACATACAGTTAAAGTTACATTGTTAAATAATTTAATTTAAATTGAAATACACAGAAATTATATGTGATTCAGGATACAGAATGATACAACAAAGTCCAGTGTACTAATACTCAATGTACAGTCTTAGAATCACAGAATCATTATGACTGGAAAAGACCTCCAAGATCAGGAAGTCCAGCCTCCAACCAAATGCCATCATGCCAGTCATGTTAAAGGTCTGTTGATGAATCTTTGTCCTGAAGACAAGGTACTCCTTCCTCAGAAGTGCTAAAGAATTAATACCAAAAAATTATATAAAAGTATTTCCTTTGTACTTATTAATAGGTAGGTGGCTTCACAGTCAAGACTCAATGTATTCAGTGCAAAATCTGACTTGCAAATCACAGGACTTTAGGGGTATATTACAGTGTCACATTTTATTTTATTGCCTGTTCTCCTTACTGCCCACATTGTGCGCGCACCAGATTGAAAGTGGGATGTCTCTGGAATACCTGAAAGTCTCACTAAGATGAAAACCTATGAGCAGTCCAGTGCCCACCTCACCCAGCAATACTGATGGATCCATCTGTCACCTGCTCCAGCTCCCCAAATCTCTAGCAAGGCAGAAGGATCATATGGAGCCGCTCTGCATTCAGCACAAACTAAGCATCACAATCTGTCTAATGGGATGTGGCAAGGAAATGTCATGGTGAGGGAATGCAACACAGGTTTCCTGAAGCACATGAGAAGTGCAGAGACTAATGACAGAAATAATGAACCAAGTGCTGCATTTATGCATATTAAGACAAATGGTAAGAACTGAGTCACTGTTTCTTTTCCCATGCAAAATTTCATTTAAATTAATATCGTTCTGTCCTTCTGGTCTGTTTTGTTTTCCTTGTGACTGATTCAAAGTTTCTGGAGGGTTTAGGACAATTAAACAATTTTTGAATTGTTATGTATACCAGAAACATATTTGAACTTTTCTTTCACAGCTGTGAAACAATCAGTCTTCATAACAGCTGGTTTATAAAGGAAATATCTTCTGAAGGTCTCTGCTAATAACTCTTAATCTGTGCTTCTATCATGTGTTTCCTACTGTGCTCAGAGATTAACTCTTTAGGAATTCTTTGTAAGGAAGCAAAAACTCCATTACCAGTTTTTCCTAACCACAGCAAACTCAAGTTTCCTTTGCTAACCACTCAGGTCAAAGGGCACATCTACCTTCTGACTAAAAACTTTTTTTTTCCCTCTTCCTCTCTTTCTTTTTGATGCTTCTCAGGAAGCCCATGTGGCAGTTCTGTCAGTGTGAAGTGTCAGTTTGGAAAGTTGTGAACTTGCTCCCTGGTGAAACTAAAAAGCCAAGATTCACTCTGTGAATTCTTGTGCTTTCCAGTTTTAAAAAGGTAGCAACCCTTACCTTGAGCTCTTTTGCTTTCATACACTAGTGTTTCCTGCTGTTGGCAGTTAAAAGGATACTTCACAATAGTTCAGAGCTTAAAATTTAATGTATGTTTAAAATTGTTGCAATCTTGCAAGTAATGTATTCACTGTATTCACAGTATATTAAGTGACCAAAATAAAAGTCCAGCAGCACAACACAGAAGAAATTCTGTAAAGAAGTAGATGATCTTTGTGTGTTTTTAAGACTGTGCAAACTTCTTCAGAGTCTAGGTGACGCAGATTAATACTGAACATCTTTTCTCCTTTGCTTCACCTGAGCTGAATGTAACCTTAGAAACTCTGACTGAGACCATTAAACTCCAGGAAAATATAAAGATCTGATTAATGCAATAAAGTCTCCTGTCGCTATGGCATTTCTGCCTATGGAGTCCTGCATAATAAACTGAAATGTGTGAGTGGTGAGGAGTAATAGATGAGGGAAAGCCTGTGGATTTTGCGTACCTAGATTTTTTAAAGCCTTTGACACTGTTTCCCATGGCCACTCTCATGGAGAAACTGGCTGCTCATGGCCTGGACAGGTGCACTCTTTGCTGTGTTAAAACTTGTCTGGATGCCCTGTCCCGGAGAATGGTGGTGAATGGAGCTAAATCCAGCAGGGGACAGTTCCCTTGTGGGGTTCCCCAACAGTCAGTGTTGGGGTCAGCTCTGCTTAATATCTTTATCAATGAGCTGGACGAGAGGACCAAGTGCACCCTCAGTAAGTTTGTAGCCAACACCAAGTTCAGCAGGAGTGTTGATTTGTTGGAGGGTAGGAAGCCCCTGAATTGGTGGGCTGAGGCTGATTGTATGAGGCTCACCAAGTGCCAGGTCTTGCTCTTGGGTAGCAGTGCTACAGACTGGGGCAGAGTGGCTGGAAAGAAACTCAGTGGAAAATACCTGAGGGTGCTGGTTGACAGGCGGGAGAACATGAGCCAGCAGTGTGCCCAGGTGGCCAAATAGGCCAATGGCATCTGGGCTTGTATCAGCAATAATGTGGCCAGCAGGACCAGGGCAGTGATTGTCCCCCTGTACTCAACAATGGTGAGGCTGCACCTTGAATCCTGGGCTCAGTTTGGGATCTCTCACTACAAGGGCATTTTGGTGCTGGAGGGAGTCCAGAGAAGAGCAACAAAGCTGGTGAAGGTTCTGGAGCACAAGTCCTGTGAGGAGCAGCTGAGGGAGCTGGGGTTGTTTAGCCTGGAAAAAGAGGCTCAGGGGAGACCTTACAGATCTCTATAACTGCCTGAAAGAAGGTCGGGATGAGGTGGGTGTTGGCGTCCTCCCAGGAAAAAAGTGACAGAATGAGAGAAAATTGCATCAGTTTGGACCAGGAGGGGTTTAAACTGCATATTATGAAAAATTTCTCTATCAAAAGAATTGTCAAGCATTGGAACAATCTGCCCCTGGAAGTGGTGGACTCACTACCTGGAATTGTTTATAAAACATGTAAGTGTGACATGTTTGTGGACATGGTTTGTAGTGAACACAGTGGACCTGGTTGGATTTGATGGTCTTCGAAGTCTTTTCCAATTTTAACAATTCTACGATTCTATGAAATAGAGGGCAGCGAGATGACAAGTTGGACATTGTTCCCCATCTGGAAAGGTGGAAGACAGGTCAACCTATTTCTTTTTTTCAGAGCTGAGGAATAGTCCCTGTTAAAGAATGAAACAGTCAAGGAGATTGGAATATATCCTCCTGGGAAATGTACGCATTAGTAGAGATGTTTTGACATCTAGCCTGGGAGGCAGGTGGGAACACAAGATATACAACATTGTTACTTTTCCCTTTCCATGTGTAAATATCCAATAGCATGTATTCTTTGGTCCTCAAATACTCTTCTCACAGCAATATTTGTTGCTCCTTGTCTGTGTGGTGATGCAGAGAGTGTCCCCACTGACTCCTGCTGCTGCATGACCCCTGTCCCATGGGACCTGCCCACTCCTGCCACATTCCTGGGGCTGGGGCAGGGACTTATTTTTCTGAAGGCGGTATTGAGAATTTGCTGCCGACCATCATGCCTCTGATCTTTCATATTCACAAGTAAGAGTAATCATTTATCATAACTGGATTCATTTCACATTATTTCCCCTTTATAGCTGGAAATTAAAATGGATACTAGTAATAAGATTGCTATATATAAATGTTTTGGAGTGGGCTGCACATCATGTAACTATATACATAAAGTATGAATCTAAATCTGAGCTAGTCATTCAGATTACTCACTTCCTGCCTGAACACTACGGAAGAGTAGGCACGTCATCCAAACCAAACTCACCTGCACAGCCAAGACAGCAAAGACGCCGTCTCTATTTCACTTAACAGAGTTCTGTTCTAAAGACAAGTCTATGAATCACTACTCCACACTAGAATAATTCTGTTCGTTTACAATCACATAATATTTTTCAGTTTGTTTTGCTCAATTTCCCCATTCCCTACTAGCAGGCTTCAAAGGAGGAGTTAAATTCACACAACAAAGAAAGCTGTCAGCAATGACACTGTTGGTATATACTGGAACTTGTCTGTTTTGTGAACTGTCCAGAGGTATATAAATTATATGCCACTAAAAGGGCCTGTTTCACCAGTATTTCACTACTGAATAACTCTGTTTTGTTGTTCTAGAATACACTATTTTACAACAGGAGTAACACAGCAGGGAATATATCCAAGGATGGTCAGGTTTTAAGAAAATTAATGGAAATATGATAGTAATAAAGTCTGTTTACTTTTGGCTTTCCTTTTGTTTAAGGGACATATCAAAAGATGGAACACAAAACAATTTCTTTTATGGCTTATATTATAACTTTTAGAATATATTATCCTGGAAACATAACCATTGATTTTGCTGTTATTTTATATACCAAACTATATTCAGTTTTGCTGTGCTATTGAATACTGTTCTTTTTTCATTGACATCTGAGAGTCTGTAGAGTCTGTATTTGTTAAATAAAAGAAGTGAAAGGCAAGCATTGCATAAAACATCCTGATAGTGATGGGAGATTTTTTTTTTAATTAAATCTTGAAATTGCACTGAGTATCCAAATAATGATAAGAACTTGCTTTCTTTAAATTTCTTCAGAGATTTTAAGATTTGGTCTTCACGTTCAATAGAAGCCCAACTAATTCTTTACCCTGCAGTCTTATTTGAAATAAATTATTTCACTTCATCTCACAAGTAACATCAGGAAGAGCAGATGGATCAGCTTTGGAATGATGGAGGTGTTAGTGAACAGAAAGGCAATTAAGAAAAATACACTGGTTAAAGAAGTCTATATGTCACGAAACATTCTATCGTAAAGTGAAAGTCAAATTATTGCCTATCTGGTAAAAATATATCTATTAAATACCTAATATTCAGAGAAGGTAAATTATAATATTCTTTTCCTTTCCTTCTCTTTTGATTTTATGCAGTAATCATTGAAAGTCTGAATAATGAATTCACCTCCAGTATAAGTTCCATGTAATACAGTGCAAAGGACCAAAAAATCAAAAGAAGTCTCTAGTTTTCTTCAAAGCACAGTTTGTTCCTGCCTATCTACCACCATCCGTAGATGGCTAGTGACTGAAGGCCCAGGTATCTGTCCTGCAGCATTAATTATGATCATTAGAATTGTGTGCGCCTGACTTAAATGTTGATTTCGATTTTAAAGCTATTTCTTCATCTGCATGGTTAATGTCACAGCTCTGCTGACATTAGTGCAAGTTCTGCTGCCATCCAAGGTTCACTGCAGTGCACTTGGAATGGGTTGTACTCAGACTTACCAAAAGCAATTATTCTAATTGAGACCTGGTCAATTAATCTTGGTCTGTACTCAGTGGGGGATCACCCCTTGCAAAGAGTTATTTTCCCAGGTATTTTTGGATGAACCAGCTCTCTAAGATGGGTTTCTTTTATTTTATATTCTCTCCTTCTGCTGTCTCTGTTCTGCTGACCCTCAGCTGTTTTCTCACATGGGCCAGTCTCAGCTCCCTGGGGCAAAGGGTCTCTCTGGATGCACCAGGTCCTCCATCTCCCAGAGTGTCACTGTAATGATTCACTTCTATTGTAGCTTATGTTGTACAATTGATTATCAATCTGGACATACTTTTAGTTTGTTAATATTGCTTTATCCATACACATGCAAACATTAGCAACAGTAGCAATTAGTAGCAAAAAAATATGTTTATTTCATGTTATACATCTTTAAAGATCATATGCACACGTTACTAGTTCTGTGCATCTTCCTACTTGCAATAGTAGGTGGTGTTTGAGTAGAGGTGTTTGAGAACACTTTTGCAGACTTTTGATGGGCTAAAGACATCTTGCTTTTTAGTCTATTTTCTGTCAGATTGTCAATCACATTCCCAGTTTCTTCGTTATGTGACTTGCACAGCTCCATTAATTAGATTTTGTATTTTTCCAGCTTTCATATCACTGCTTTAGCTTACACTTATCTCTTCCTGCCAGCTACAGAGGGAGCTGGATGACTGCTTCGAACTAGATACTTAGCTTCTAAGCAGCTAAACTTGGAAGATACTTCACGCTCTTAATACTCTCAATTCCCAAACAGAGACTCCAAGGAAGACTTGAGCTTAAGAAAAGACGGAGCCTCCGTTTTCTGAATAGGAGACCAAGTTAAATTAAACAGTCAGAAGCTTAAGTACTCAGTCACCAAATGTTTTTTAACAGCATTGATTAATGAAACCCAGATTCAAAGAGATTCTTTGTACATAAAAGAGTACTTTTTAAACTGATGCTATCTTTAAAACTGAGAGAAAATATCAACATGCCTGTTGTGAGCTGCCATGTCCTGCAATTTACTTTGCAAACAGAAAGACTTCCCTCTCCCCAAAGTGACTGAAACCTTATGAAGACATTGCTAGTTTAGATGCATGTTTATATACTTCAGGGAGAGCAGAGAGTTTTAAACACAAGACTGTGTTGTCAGGATATTGGCGGTTACCCTTGGTTATGTTAGAGGATTAAATGTATCCTCTACAAAGGTCAATGTAGCAGGCAAAGATTGGGAAGAAACTGCTTTAGAGATGGCTATCTCCTGGATAAATTAACTGGTGCTTTATCTTGATTATGGTTTATTCTATATTCCAAAGAAGTTTAAGTAGGTGAATACCACAGCCAATAAATACAGATTACTCAGCTTTCATTGAAAACTGATCTTCTCCACTAGGGAAATCTATGGTAGACTTGTTCCTTAAACATAACAAAAATATTTCACTTCACAGTGCAGACAAATGGGGCCTAGGCCTGGTACTTCATCAAACTGAACAACTAATGCAATGAAACAACTCATGCTCCTAAAGCATTGATAATGCTTTCCTCTTTTTAGTTTAAATAAGTTATTGAATTATTCTTATTTTGTTGGGTCTGCTTTATTGCCTTTAAAAAAAGCATGCACAGAATTATGCTCTCTAAATCCTACATAACTAAAGCCAGGAAGAGCAGGGAATTCATCTCTAAAAGGAATTAACTATGTTTTCTTGTTCAAATCCTTTACCACAATTATGACAGGACATGACTATGTGCAAAAATGCATATTTCAAGGAAGTTAGGTGAAGAGTTTATTCCATGCTTGTGAAATTCTTGCATGGAGTAGTACTTATATTATGAAGAATAACATGTGGCATTTTGATGGGGTTTTTTGTTGTTGTTGGGGTACAATTGGTTTGTTTTGGTTGTTTTGTGGTTTTGGTGTTTTATTTATCCTCTGTAGAATTTTACCTGTCAAATTCAAGTTTGAGTAAGATATTCTCCATCACCAACTTGGTCGTAGAGTACTCCTAGCAGTCATTGTTGTTATCATTATCGCTAAGGATGAAAGATGAAGAGAAAGAACTATAGCCCTCTCCAGAATACTGCTAGTAAGGAAAAAACAGCAATCCTATTTGAACACAGGGCGACTGTAAAATCGAATTCTAAGCATGTCATTGTGGCTATTGGACAAGAAATGTGCTGTATATGTCACTGGACAAAAGGATGATAGGATGTCTTCCTAGGCAGCAGGACAGAAATCATCACAAAAACCAATTCTGACTGATAGAGGAAAACAAGCTGTTCTCTGCTACTGTCTGAACAATATTGAAGAAGAGAACAGCAATACTGCTCCTTTTTTGCTCAATTTATGACTTCATAAAGCATAGGTGTGACGGGGTTAGCAAGCCATACATTTCCCATTGAAGGTCTGTTAGCTTTTACTCATACAGTAATTGAGATCATTAATATCAAAACACTTGAGGAAAAAAAATCCATCTCAGATTATGGCTGTATTAATAAAGAATCTAGTTTCAAATTGCTACAAAGCAAAAAGCAGAGCTCAGTGAATCAGCTCCCTAAACCAACTTCTTTCATTGACAGCCTTGAAGAAAAAGGTTTATTATTACTGCAAGGGGCACTTCAAAAGATCAAAGAAAATTGTATATATCAGAAAGGATATACTTGAGAGTGTAGGATTTAGAACTTAAAACTGTGTTAAGAAATCCAATAATAAAAATCAGTCAGTTCTACTCCAATCCATGACATCAGTGAAACACAGTAATGAATACAGATTGATGCCACTGTATGTCCTCAGAAAAAAAATTATTTATATCTCTGGAGAAGGAAGCCTGAGTCAAAATTCTTCGAAAACACTGAGGTTGCATCTTAGAAAATAGGGAGGTGGATATATCCAAGAAATAGATGAAAGCTAAGGAACCTAAATACCCATGTAAGAATAACACATTCCTGCAGTGTAGCAAAAAACTAGAGTAAAACACAAAAGATATACAGATAGAGAAAATTCCTTAAGACCAATAAAAACATATAAAAATCAAAACCCAGAACAGTGAAAGATTAGTAAAAACTTCAGTATTTTCCTAGGCCACAGAAGACTTGATTTTCTAGAGAAAATTTCATTATAGTCTGATTAAACACTAATTATGTTGCATGAATTAAAAAAAATTAAAAAAAATTATTCCATGGAAAAACTGGGAAAGAAGACTGAAAAAACTTGAAGACTGGATATATCTTGTATTAAACATTGTTAAAACATCTTCACGTGATCTTATCAAAAGAAACTACGTAATAAAGCAATGTTAATTTTAAAAAAAGTAGGGAAGATCATCAAGAATTTTCTAAGTATTGACTGACCATTTCCTGGTGTTTCCCAATTATTTGAGATAACTGAAATGGGTGAGAGACTCATATCAATTGGTATTCATCTAGCTGACAGTTCTGATTGGTTTTGTTCAGTTTTGTTCTATGGTGTGTGTGTCTTCGCCTCTTTGAAATTCTATTTTAATACCTATAAATGCTGTAAAAAACAAAACAGTACTACCTGAATTGATTATCTGACTGTTACTAATGTCTGTTATTCTTTGGACCTCAGGACTATGGGTCTGTTAGGGCTGTACATCAGTTGGAGAAATAAAACTTATTTTCTATCAGGGTGAAAATGTTACTGGATTTAAGTGCCTTCCTGTAGAACCATAATAGCAAGTGAACTCCAACTTCTTTTCTATTGATCTCTTTGAATGGATGCCAAAAATGCTCTTAAAGTTCTATCAGACTGTGTTATGTGTATGAAAAAGGCACATAGGCAAACATTGCAGTAGGCCTGAAGCAAGTCCATCTATTAGTGTATATGTTTCCATATGAAAACTGTTCAAAAATTCATTCTCCTAATGTTAGACACTTAAAAAAAAATTCAGCAAGAAGGATACGCAATGTGATAAGGTACCTAAGTAGTCCAGCAGTGTTTGAAGACACTTAAATTCAACCAAAATCCCATGCTCTCTGTCTGGAGCCTACCCATTGGTGTTTCACTGAATCAAGCACAAAGAAAATCTGGACGGGTGTCTTCCTGACCCTATGAAATTTGTTTTACATGAGCAGTCATGGGGGTCTTCAGATTTATGGAGAAATTTGGCAAAAATCCAGCCAAAAGTAGTAAAAATTGATCGATAGTCTCAGAATAATAGATTTATGAAAGCAGAGTGAATTTCTTTGGCTGTTTTTCTGGATTTCCAACAGGTTATTGTGACAAGATCTCACTGTTTTTGTTAGTGTGGCTACAAATCTGACACTTGAAAATTATTTTACTATCTAAGAATCAAACATCTTGTTTCAATACATTTTAATTTAGATTAGTCTGATACTTCAGAGAATAATCTGAGTTGGAAGGGACCCAGAAGGATCTTCAGCTCTTCATTGAATAGCCCATATGGGGATTAAACCCACGACCTTGGTGTTAGTGCCGTGCTCTGAGCAACTGAGATCACCTCAGGGTCACTCAGTGAGACTTGTGACACTTGACAGGCTGTAGAGCCCTGACAGTTCAGCAGGCCAGCAGAGAACCAACAGCTACATTTTCAGGACAGCTGCAGTGAATTAAAAAAATCATAGTTAATAACAAATATTTAATAACTAATCCTTTGCTTTGTTACATTGATCTTAAGTGTGACAGAGTTTGTTCTAATTCAGAAATAAAGTATATTAATTCTTTCGATAGTCTATATTGCAGGGGCTGAATAAGTTTCCACCTTAACTCTGGCATTGTCATGTCAATACCAGGTCAAGTAGGAATAAACCATCAGTTTTAACATCTCCAGTCAAGTTATCTATTAGAACGTCTTCCATAGATTTCTGATCTGAAACCTAGTGTACTTAAAGTATATGACTGATATCTCAAAATTTATGGTCTTTCCACAAGAACAAAGCTGTTGCTTGATCTGAACACTGGAGATTATAATGATGTGTTTATATGTTAAAAATGAGGTACATCTCCTATCAAAAAACTTGCAGGGCTAAATAATGAAATACTTGAAGGATCAAGATACACTTTGAAAGTTATATGTGATTAAGTTTGAAAAATGAAGTTTTTTGGGAAAAATAGATATCTTTTTTCTTATTCCACTCCAATGTATACAGGTTTGCCTCTCACAGAATTTGCTTATTTTCCTACTTGTTTATTATTAGAAGCAAGCAATTATGTCTTGTTTAAGCATAACAGGCAATGTAATTATATCATTGTGATCACCAGTTTCATTTTCCTGTCCTTTATTTCTTTTGGTTATTACTACTTAAAGCTAAATTCTTTTCTTTTTTTCTTTTTCTTTTTTAAATTATAATTTATTTAAATTCCTCCCCTTAAATGTTGGGATTTTCTCAACAAGACTGGTAAAAATACTAATAATTTTTTATTCCTTTTCTGTTTTTCCAGTGTATATAATACCTGCACTTAGGTTTTTTCCTATTTAAGAAATATCTATTAATTAATGTTGTAGGACTACTCACTACTCCATGCAATCATGCCACTGTTGTCATAAAGGCAGGAAAAGCTTTTGCTCAGAGAGTAAGAAATTATTTGAATTCTCTTCTCCCCTCTTGGTTTTTTTGCTGGTATTTTTATTCTTGTCCTCAGCAGTGCTTTGTGATTACTTCATATTTTGGAGGCTTTTCATAATCACTGAAGCTAAAGATAAAAAGCTATTTTTTTCATAATCACTAAAGTTGTTTCTGTTAAGAACTAATTTAGACACAAATGAACAGAACACCTTCTAAAAGAGGAGTTGTTATTTCAGTGTGAACTAATTTAATCTGAAGTTTGTGTTTCTTGTGCTGATGCCTTCTAGCAAATCTTGAACACATTATGCTAATTAAAGCTTCCTCATGTTAATCTGAACATAGAATTTTCTCCACCTATTCATAACCATTATTCTGCATTGATCTACTAATATCTTAAGGACTGCAATAACATCTGATATTTCTGCTTAAAAACACAAGACAAAAATAAATAATTCTTTGGTTTATACTCAGTGCACATTCTGAACATAGAAGTGTTGCAGGTATTCTTAAAAGGAAGAAATGAGAAGTTGCTCCGGGCAGAATGATATTAAAAGAAAGAAATGAAATACAATATGTTAAATGCTTACTGTGAAAAAAAAGATACATATGTTATTCATATACTGAAAGCAGCATAGCATCCAGATAACATTTGAAGTTAGAATAGCTCCAATATCCCTGTTGAGACAGACATATTGAGACACAGTTTATAGAAGCCCATCAAGAATAAAAACTAATATATTGAATCAAGCAGAAGAAGCTAATTTGGAAAGAAATATTTTGTTCTCCAGCTGTTATCTCAATAAATAAATAATCAGAATGCCTATATAAAACCTCATGCCATGTAATTAAGCTGCTACTTCAAACAATGTGACCATGGAAAATTTCCTGGCTTTACCACTTTAAGCAAACAGTACCGTTTCTTCCGCTGTGCAAGGCCACAGCTGAGTTTGGGCTTTGGTGACCCTGGGGAAGAGCCATGGCTCTGCAAAGCTGCCAGGCTTGCAGAGTGATGTCCAGCTTGAAAAAGAAGTGGAGACCAAGGCACCAGATCACTTGGGTGAGGGTCTTCTCTTTCCCTGTTGAAGCTGTATATGATACATTTATAAACACTTATGTCATCAGTTGTGTCAGGTTCCTCCCAGCTTAAAGATCACCATTTTTATAAAGCATGGCTTCTCAAACAGAAATAAGTAAAAATCTTAAAAACAGCTGCCGTCTTTTGTGACACCTGTGAGTCTCTGTGCACAGTGTGTGGCTGAATACAAAGCCACTACTCGTTAAAAGGCACCCACATATATGTGAAGAAATTATATCTGTCTGAAACCACTGAAGGACACATACGTACTGATGATGTCATGTAGTGATAACTTTATTTGTCTTGGGAGGTTGAGATATTCCAGTACATTTATTCAGTATCTGTTGCCTCGGACTGACTGATCTCTTGCACTATCTCCAAAGTTATTTTATTCACAGAGAGCATGATAACTTTTGCTGAATGTTATTCTTTGACATCTTCATTTTTCATTATATATTTTGTCAAGTTTTGTTAAAAATAATCAATGTCTCTTCTCAATAACCAGCTTTGACACCTGACCATAGCGTTCATCAAAATAAGTTATTCAATTAGCTTTGTTATTATTTGCATTTGGGGAAGTCTAACTTAGGCTGATCTTTCAGTATTGCAACTCAAAAAAATTCAAATGTTTTTGAAACATTATTCTGCCTAAATTAACTTTTTTGGTAAACTTTTGCTCAATGAATTTTCAATGTTTTAAAATTAATTCTCAAAGATTTGCAACAGAATATTTTTATTAGTAATATATCTTCTGTCTTTCTGACCGACTCTGTCCTTCTGAAAACACGCAGCTTCAAAGGACAAAGAGGCTGGGCAGAACTTTTAAAGTGGACTTCCAAGCCCAGCTATTCTAGGAACTTTCTGCAACTTTTCTGCGATTACGTTTCTACAATTCGTTTGGACTTACAACCAGGTCACTGAACTGAAAGCAAGTAATTTTTTTACCCGGCATTGATTCATTTGTCAGTGCACAATTAATGGAAGATAAAGGGATGATCAATTTGAATGGAATCAAGAGAAAGACCAGAGGAGAAGCACATTGCAACAGTGTTGGAAAACAGAATTTGTGGCTAAGTTGGAGGCAAAAGGAGAAGGGAGATTATAGGCAGGATGCTGGGGCAGACTGTGAGGGAGGAAAAACAGAATGCTGGTCTGGGTCAGTCTGTGTTTTAAAACTAAAACTCTAAGGCAAATTTTCATCTTTAAAATATAGTGAAAGCATTTTCAACATTAATACAGTAAATTACTTAGTTTCTTTTCATGTATCAAATTCTCAGTTCTTCTTTCAATAAAGGATAGTCTCACAGATTTAGCAATCTTGAAGTTTGCTTGCCGTTACAGTCCCTTCTTTATGATTTCTCAATTAAAGAACAAAGTAAAACTTTGTGGGGATAATTTTTACCATGATAATGTGGGTGACTAGCAAAAGTAGATTGTGTCACTTTAGGTGTTTCTCTCCCCTCTTTCTGTAAAAAGAGCTTAAATTACATACCAAGATCACATGCCTAACACATTGATGGCTAAATGAGATTAATTCCATTCCTATTACTTCTTTACTGTGCAGATCTGCTAAGTTTTGTAGGTGTAGTGAGATCTGGACTACAGAAGGCAAACTCATGCCAAAACTTCCTTTTGGAGTATTGCACAGTAACATTCATCCCTACCTGACCTAGGTAACAAGTTTTCCACGCTGCTCTGTTAAGAGATCAGGCCTAAAGTCCCTGAAATCATGGCGCTACAAAGCAATGAGGAGCCTCAAAATCAAGAACTGGTACTCCCCTTCTATGTAACTGTAGCCACTGAGGCAAATCATGCCATGCTGGTTTATACCTTTTTCAGGATCCTGGTACTGCTTTTCATGATTTCTTTATGTGTTGCAGCAAGTCTTACTCCCTGTCTCCCTTGGTACATGCATTCAGTGACTACAATGTTCAGATTTAAGAGAAGAGACACTGGGGATTAGGAAAAAAAATTAGATCCCAGCCAGACATATGTGTGGCTTGTCTTGAATTTTCACTCTTTATTGTGTTCAGAGCTGTGATACCTGTGTAATGGATGCACTTGAGAGGAGCAATCCTCTATAATACTCTAAAAGCAGGCATAAGTAAAACAACCTGAACCACATCCATTATTAATAATTGATGTTCATTCAGCATTGGCAAGCATCGATTATAGGCTTAAATGGAAGTTCTTTGCAATATTGATTTGGATGCTTTTGACTTGAAACTGAAAGCTGAATGCACTTAATGGAAGTTAGTCACGTTTCTTAGAAATTAAGTTGTCATTAAGATTCAGGGATTCACTGCCCCACTGCCCTGTTTTGGTGGGATAGACTGTATGCCCTTGGGAAAATACAAAAATATGTTAAACCTTGCAAATTTTAAAAACAGACTAGGATAACAAAAAATTACAAAAACTTGTAATAGATTCTGAAATTCTTTTTTTGTTTTATGTTGGGAAGGACGATTTGCTGAAGAGCTATTTTTTAAAAAAATGAACAAGGGAAATGAAAGGAATTAAGGGCAGGGGAAAGGAGATAAGGAACATTAGTTGTTGCTTAGAAGGAAAGGCACTGTTCCAACAGGTTTTTCCTTGATTCTTCTGCTTTATACCAGTTTCACAGCAGTTCTGAATCCTTGGCTGGAACATACAGAGTTGCAGGTGTGTGTATAGACAGGGAAAACACTTAAGTGGATGAAGCACTGAGGTAATTGTTACCAATATATAACTGGGAAACAGTGTGTGACTGGAAATGAATTGTAGGTTTTGGAGATGATTACGTTTCCACTACATCTGAATTAGCAGTACAGATTTCAGTTGCCATTAAGCAGTTCTTCATTAAGAACTTCTTCATTAAGAAGTTTCTCTTTTTTTCTGCTAGTTTCAGTAGTAGCACTGAGCTTTCTTTAAGAATGTCCTCCACTTCCACCTCTAAAGTAATGTTGAAAAATGTAAATGAGATCTCAATGTAGACTAATCTTTACTATTGACTTGAAACTTGTTAATAAGAAAATTACTGTTGCTGAATATAATTTGACTTGATGGTTTATTTGTAACTGAGTGTCTTTTTAGAAGATATCTGAAAAGGTTGGAGGAACATGCACACAAATATTTTAATTGTTAAAATAATAAGTGAAATCAAAGTGGTTTTGCAGTCATAATCATTAAATCCTTCTTTGCTCAGTCAATTGAGGTTTTCAAAAATAAGTGTACATCTTTTCTACTGGCTAAAGTATGCTGATGAAGTAGTATGTAAGAGCTATGTAAATATTTAAAAGATCACAGAGGGAAAACTGAAGTAACAATTTTTTAAAATCTCATAAGAGGGGCAAAAAAATTTCAGCTTGCAACACCTGTCTTAAAATAGGAAGGAGCCGTGGCAGGAGGAGATGCACTCACCATATTCTATAATTCAGCTATGTAGCCCAGCCTTTCATTGTGGAGAATTTGTCCTAATCTTTTGATCTTCACTTGTGAATATTATAACTATATGAATGTTTTCATCAAATGTGAGGGAGCAAATAATAGTAAATATGAGAAGCCTAAGCACACTGAGAATTTGGTTGGGTAAAACTGTAAGGGGTGACTGCCTTTGACACAGAAGAAAGTATTTCTCCTCTATTAACTGCATAAAAACATTTGAAGGGTTTAGCTGTTCTGATACTGTGGTCTTTGCTGATACAGGTCCTATGTGACTTTCTGATGAACTTGTAAAAGTGTAAGGGACAAAAATAAATTGCACTGATTTTATATCCATTAATAAACTGCCATATTTGTAATGCAGGGCACTTGCAAAGGAACATACAAGTCAGATGTGGCTTTCTCTATCAAAGATGTGTGATTCTATTATTCTTTTTACTTTCTACATGTGTTGATCACATTTTTTTGCCAGGCAAAGGTTATGAAAACAACAGAAACTTCTTTTCCTTCATAACTCTGACTTAAAAAATAAAAAATGTTAACTCCATGCCTTAGAATTTCCCTAAGAGCCCTGATATGACAGGAAAAAGTCAAACTCTGCAAAATTAAGGTATATTAATCAAACCTCATCTAACTGAAACTTAATCTGACAAGTAATTTTACTTTACAGTTATAAATGCTTCAGTTCTGTAAAATGGTTTTAAGTAGGGCCCTAAATCTCAAATATCCATTAAATACTATTGATGTTGAATGCAAGAAAATTTTCACAAATATGATCATAAGTTTAAGTGATCCTTTTTTCTCTCCTGAAATTTTGTAGAACAGAGTCCTGGCTCCCACGTGATGCAGGCAGCTAGAACACAGTGTATAACATTTTACCAGAAAAGTGACATTTAAGCCCACACCAGTTTTCAGCTTTGCTGAGGGCTTAACTTGTCTATAAATATCCCAGAGTTGAGAGTTTTTATATTTTGGGTGGTTTTGGTGGTTTGGGGTTTTTTTGGGGGGGTGGTGTTTTGTTTTTTGTTTTGTTTTGTTTTGTTGTTTTGTTTATTTATTTTGGTTTGGTTTGGGTATTTTTGTTAATAAAAGCCTGCTACTAAAATCTCTGATTTTAGAGGAAGTGACATTTATTTGTGGTTCATTTTCCATACCAATATAAGAAGTAGGTCAAGGTGATTAAGATTCCTCACATAAAAAGTATCTCTTAAAGAGAAGAACTGCTTCTCTTGTTCTTTTAGTGACAACACTTGAAAAATATACAAAGGGGTGCAGAAGCTCAAAAAACTGAGGGTCTGGTCCACCCAGAGTTTAATGGCTGATCACTTCTGGCTGTTTTGTGTTTGCAGTGGCTGGATGATGCAAGCTGTAAATAAAATAGGATTAACAAAGGTTTGGGCAATAGAACTGCTCTTTCTTTTCTAGCACCTATGCTCTGTAGGATTTAAAACCCATCCAGCAGTAACTATATGTCCATTATTGGCTCATATCAGACAGGAGCCTAATTCATAATGGGGTTAAAAACCCCTCATACTTCAAATTGAAATGAGCTGGGAGTATCCTTTTTGATCATACAGTGCTTCTCAAAAGCTAATTGCTCTAAGTACCCACACTTCCTAGATAAACTTCCTGAAAAGTCTGGATTCATTCACTCTGAGCCTTAATCTTTTCTTTTTAAAATTTAAATATAAACACACAGCAGGAGCAAAAACATGTAACCTACTATTATTATATGTTTCTGTGATTCTGTTCCTAAAATGACTAAAAGAAATGCTACTTCATAATTTGGACTTTGGGACTTCTACCTAAGAGCTCTAAATATACCTAGCAGAGTTACTGTAGACATCAATTCTAATTAATTTCCCTCCTGAAGTTTTAAATGTCTACATGCTCAGGAAATGCTGAATCTATGCAGCCATAAAGGAGAATATAAACCTCAGTTCCCATTACTCTCATGGACAGTGATTTGAAGTAGGCACTTGTAAGAGGAAGCATATGAAAGAGGAAGAAAGATAGCGTATACATTCTTTTCAGTCTTCACCCTGGAGCAATGGAGGGTGACAGAATGGACAGTAGGCTGGTCCTCGTTTACTGACCAGAGCTGAAATGGCACAGATAGTGTCATAGCCTTCATATCTTGAGATTCTGTACCAACCCAGTTCCTCCTATAACCTTAGGCTCGCTGCAAGCTGTTGTGAATGTCACCAGCTGTACACAGCCCTGAGGGGCAACTCTTCCTTAATCATTTCAGTGAGTTCGCTTAGGACAATATTGAAAACAGCATTCGTAAAATTCTGAAACCTTGATGCAGTGGCCATGGGATAGTTAAGAAAATAAATAGGGATCTCTGCATCTTTGTAGTAGGCTTCTGAAGGATTTCTTTCCTAGAGGACATTTCCATGAAAATGCTAATGCACTCGAATTTGGCCTGTGGTGCCCACAGGCTAGGTGTGAAGCAAACTAGAGAAAATTGCTTAAAAGGAGTTCCTCTTCCTCTTCCTTCCCCTGCTTCTTTGCTTGCCTTGAAAGATTGATTATGCAGTTTGAATTTAGCAGTCTCAACTTAGCTGTGCTTAGCCAAATATAACATTTATGCACAATGTAATCTTTTAATGCGCCTCCCCCCTCAACACCAGAAATTACCTTCAATGACCATGATGTTTTACAAGTAAACCTCAGCTGCCCACAGAGAGACACTGCCAATGTTTGTTAATGTTTCACTGTTTATGAAAATGTGCTAAGTTTATAAAGTGTAAGTTAAGCAATTGCTTTTTCTAGTAAATTGAAGAGTCTGTGGTATGTCTATGTGGTGCAGATTATTTATGCTTGGTTTTTTATGCTGAATGTGTCTAATTTTCAGTCTGGAAGCCACATAAGGTGACTGATTTTGTGTTAATATACTCAACTAGTCATGTAGGGTCATATGGGATCAAACAAAGTGCAAATGGAGATATGTGTAAGGGAGATGAAGATTCACCGGATCTCATATTGCCATTTTTCTCATGGATTTGTAACTACTGCCTTACGCATCAGCATGTTTGATCAACTGAGTTAATTATTCTTGCAATTTTCATAGTCTTTGCATGTTCAGAGCCACTGATTCACATTGGACAGAGAAATTCAGAGTTGTCTTCATCCATCCATACAGGAGTATGCTAGGTTATTTTTGTGGAAAGGGTTATTTCAACATAAGAAAGTTACCCAAATAGATCAGCTTGCAGTTTTATACTTCCAATGACAATTTGTGCAATGGCAATTGCTCTTGACAATGGCAGTGTCATAATGTCTTGCACAGATGACATTTCATCACTCAAAGTCTGATTTTTTTTATCAAGAAGGTAGCTAAATGGAACATATCCTAACACCATATCTCTGTAAAAATGCATATTTTCCCAACATATAGGGCTACTAACCAATGAGGATTTATATTAGAGTACCTAATTACCAGTAATTATCTGCAACAGTATAAACCCTGCCTACACATCAGAAAATTTCTCAGAAAGCTGAAGTCTGAAATTTCACTAATATTAGGTAACTTCAAGCAACGCCGGTTGAGATTCCATCAAACCTGTGTAAATTACGAGAGAAAACATGAGATATTTCTACAGATGATTGCAACATTCCTTAGGAAGGAAATTGTATTATCTCTATGTGATGATGTTTGCTCTTTTATTCAAACTGGTATCTTAACTGGACTCTGCCATGTTAATATTTCCATGGGCTTTTGGAAGAAACCCTGGCCACAGTGCTGCTTGTATCTCAACATTGTTCAAACCTAACATTCTCTTCATGCAGATTTAGTCCAATAAGAAGAACTGATTAACCTTTTCAAACTTCATGAGTTTTCATTAAATTGCTAAACTAATCTGTATCATATTGGACTTTAGGGTAAAGTTAGCTGTCAAAGGACCTTGACCCTAGGTTTCATCTATTTTCGATTCCATTTTAATGAACACATTCAAACTTCATTCCTTAATTACATCACACATCAATGAATCTTGCATTTTGATTAGATAATAATTCTGTGTGATTCTCTGGATCACTTGAGAATACGCCCATGAAACATCTAAACCATGCTAATGAGTTCCAAGAAGGGCATATGTATATATGATTTAGACTCATTAACATTTGTTTCCTATCAAGCCAAAGGTATTTGTATTTCATTTTATGACCATATAAGTATTTGTATTTTTGCTCTTCATGCTCTGCAGTATGTTTTGTACTTTTCAGATATAATTTCATCTCTCACATTGCAATAGTGATCATAGTACAGCTGTATCAGTTGGATAAAATTCCATTAATGCATAGCGAGATATTGATCTGTGTCTCAGGATTTTTAAGATTTTTTTTAGGAAAAAAATACATTCATCTTAATAAACTTCAGTTGTTCTCATGCTATCTTGTTACTAGATGAGGGGCTGTTCTTCTGTTCTTCTCCAGAAGCAGCCATTACATTTCTTGAAAAATATGTTCTTCTTGGAACTTCTCTACTCTTCAGGTTGTCCTATATGTTACCTGCATGTCATGGTTTTGGACAAATGTGTGCAGAAGGACTCTTGTATAGTGAAGAAACAGTAAAATACATCAAAACAGTTAAATACTTCTTAAATTTGGATTTCTTCATAATAAAAAAAGTCACAGCTAAAGATGAAACATAAGATATAAGCAATCTGGAAAAAAATGAGATATTTTGGGCAAAACTTAAGTTGCAAAGAATGCTTACTGAGCATGAAATACAGATGGTAGTCTGGGCCACACAACCAGTGTGGATGAACATTTATAAAGGCCACATGCAGGAGCAGCTTAAGCATCAAGGATTTCTCATAAAGATCAAAGTAGTCAACATTGTTTCACAGATTTTCATGAGCTTAAAAAAGCTGTGAGGCCAAAAAAACCAAAAAACAAACCTTCTAAACCTTTTACTGTAGATCTGTAATCTGACATCCAAAAATCAACATTTGATGTACCATGCTGAGAACAAATATTTCTGGCCACCAAAGAAAGGCACTTGTAATTTCAGGAAAATAAATTGATTTGTTACAATTTAGATATGTCATAGAAATTTATGTCTATCAAAAATGCCACTAATTTTTCTACTTTAAATAAGGCATTTCACCTTCCCACATTGGCAGTTACAAACTTTGTAACATTTTCTTTTCTGTCATTGATGCTGGTGGTTTATTTTTTTAGCAGACCTTGTTTACACCTATAATCTACTTTTTTTTTT
>VZRL01004398.1:743995-794630 GCA_013397895.1 Origma solitaria | reverse complement strand
TTTTTGCAGTGTATCTTCAGGCTATCATTGTACCTTGGAGGATGTCAAGCTCTGTAATTAGAGATTCTCTTAACTGAAGAGCACTAATGGCAGTCACTGCAACTGTCAGCAGTTTCTCACTTTTCACATGAGGACACTGTTTGCTAATTGGATTAAGTCTGGTTCTGGCTGTAATCTCTGCAAGCAGTAGTTAAAGAAAGAACTGCGATGCCACACCTGGTTTGTGGGCTGGAAGGTGATGAGCACTGCTAATAAAATCTAATTTAAAGCACAACCCATGCACATAATTAACTATGCCTTATTTCCTTGATTAAAAATCTGCTTATCAATGATAATGGCTCAACTAAAACACGATGTAATATTTTAAGGTAGAGTAGGCACTTACATTACCTCAATAAGGTACTGTTTAAATGTGCTGAGTGAGTTTCTTTTATGTGGCATTTCTGCTCCTTTTGACATAACAGGCAAGTAATGTTCAGACCTTTGCAAGTTGGCATTTTTTCTGCAGTGGAAAAATTGAACAGACAGAGATACTTTTCTAATAAAACCTAGTCTACTTACTAAGTTTCTCAGAGTGGTACCACCAAATTCCACGAGAGAGTTGCTCTAGAAATCTAAGACTGCCAGCACTCTGCACGGAAAGTTTTTATTTCTCTTAACTTACTCCATTGTGAATGTTTGCCATCTCTCGATTTCTGTTCATTTCACAGTTTCCTATTTCAGTCCTTTATTTTCCCCTTGCACAAATGTTGATAAATAGATACCACTGAATCAATTCTCATCCCTCTGCCTTTGCAATAAGAACAGCCTCTGGTCATGGTAACTGTTGTTTGAGTCATCATTAGAATTTAACTCCACCCTTACTGAGCATGAGGGGAAAGACAACATAAATAAGGTTTACGATAGCTCAGCGATCAAAGATAAGCTTTCTGTGAGCTCTACACCCTCTGGCATAACAGTATAGCTACACTGTTGGGTGATTTTTTGAATCTTTATAGTTCCTAATAAGACATGGATTCAAGGCTTATGTTCAATAGTACAGCAAGGGAGGATAATAAAGAACTGATGACTCTGCAGAGGTTTGGAAATTTAATCTAAAGAAAATTCAATCTAAAGAACATTGACCTGACAAGGATAAAGAAAAGGAAACAGATGATGCCTAGAAAACTGTAAAAGGAATTTTGATATGTCATGCACTAGAAGCAGTGGGAGAATTTCAAGGTAGGTTGAGAGGTTATGGACAATAAGAAAATAGCTGAACTTCATTTGTAACGAATTTGTGGGCAAGATCTTAGGAGGAACATAGCCAGGACAGCCAGCCCAAACTGACCAAAGGGTATTAAATATGGTGTTTGCTTAGCAATAAAAGCTGAGAAGGAAGTGGGGGGATGTTCATTACTACACTGTTTGTCATCCAGACCAGCTGTTATGTGTATTGAAGCCCCACTTCCCTGGGAAGTGGCTGGACAAGGCCTGCTGATAAGAAGTAGAGAATTAATCTTTTGTTTTCATTTGCTTCTGCACTAGGCCTTTGCTTTACCAAACTGCCATTCTCTTTACCCATGAAGATTTTCTATCTTATTTCCTTCCCTTCCCATTCTGCTGAGGAGTGGAGTGCCAAAGAGGTTTAGTGGGCGCCCAGTGTCTAGCCAAGATCAACTCACCAAAATCCACATCTTCTTAACTATCAGAATCACGTATTCTCAATCATAAATCTCTATTTAGAACTTTGCAGCTGAACTCTAAAGGAACACGAGGATGTTTGCCTTTCAAGAGTCTCTCTGGAGGTACTGCCATGTATTGTTAGATCTGCATATATAATATGATCTCATACATTATGCATATAGGGTGTGTCAGCTAAATTGTCTGCGCATTTTTGTCTCTAATTTTTCACTTTAAATGCTAACATTTCTTTCTGCAATGTTCACCCCTACACTGCTTGAGTAGGTTCTGCCCCTCTGAGCTTTTGACTTTTGTGTGTTTTGATGACACTGACTTGTGATTCCTTCTGAACTATATTTTTCTTTTTTCTTGTTCCAAAAAGTGACAAAATGGCCTCTTAAAGCCTTGGAGTAAGTCCTTGTGATATCTCTCTTGCAAATGCTTTCTTTATAGACCATGACTTTTAATTTGCAACGTACTGTGTAGGCAGCAGTTTTACAGGTACTTGTCAATCTGTTTTACTATATTCCTTGCCCTTGCTATTCTTTGTCTCCCACTGGCTGTATTATCTTTTTAATTTTATTTTCCTTTTAACCCCCTATGTTTTCTCTCTCCTTTGTTTAAGAAAATAGGAGATTTTGCAATTTAAACTTAACAGATTGAAGGCTTTCATGTTCCATTATTATAGGTATCATTAATACTATTAGACCATACTAACACTGAAACTGCGTAATTTCATTGTAATTTTATCACTGCAATAGCAGATCCTCTAGTGTTGGACTACTAAAGTGCTAGAGTAGAAGAGTCCTAAGATAATTTTATGTGATGAAGTGTATTATGTGCTTTGGATGCTCAGTTAGGCTTTCCTTAATGTACTGAGATACATGCTTTCCATGGACTTCAAATTATATATGCATCTATGTATGCATTTATACAAATATTTATATTGCCAAAGTTCAATGCTCCTTTGCTGTAAAACTCTCTGTTAAAATAATGAGCATTTAAAAGACCACCAGTCCATGACAGTGTGCTATTCTCAGTAACCACATTGTAGCACATCCTCTTCATACATGAGAAGATTTGGAGTACTCCTACATTGCAAGAAAAGAGCTAAAAGATTTTGTTTCATTTATTTTTCATCTGTGGGAGTTTTTTGGGTTTTTTTTTGATGAGGACAACCCATGGATTCCTGAAATTTGGCTTAGGTGAAAGCAGTTTAAATTCAATTTAGATAAATAAAAACCTTTACTAGCTATATGAGGATTGTGCTCTGATATGGTATTTTAAGCAGATAGACAATAAACTTGTAAAAGCAGCTATAGGAGATCCAAAATTACATGCAATTTATGTTTCAATAGTGAAATAGCTGCTGCAGAAGGAGTGAGTGAATTTTGAAAATTGTCTTTGATGTGTTTTGACACTTTCTGAAAAGGAAACTGTTTTGAAATTATATTTTTGTTATTTCATCATGACTGAAATACTTTCTGTTGATACATAAATTTATCTTTTTTTTGGTTTTAAGAAGAAGACAGCCTTCTAATAACTTATTTTTCAGTTCGAGGGAAAACTTCAGCAAGAAAGCCATAATCCTTTTATCAACCAGTTTTAATGAAGCAGAAAATTGTCCTGATATACTAAGTAATGCAAAGTTATGCTTTCAAAAAAATAAATAATATGGAGGGGGGAAGTCTATCATGACACCCTCTGCTTATGGCTGTATGCATATTTAATACAAAAAACAGGTAAAATAAAGTAAAAAAGGCAAAATTATTAATGTCAAAAGAGTCTGTAATGCTATGAGAAACTTTTTCAGACAGTGAAATCATATCTTCATGTCTTCTAAAGAAGAAAAGAGGCTCCAAACAGTTACAGTTAGGAAATGCAATCCTACTGAAAATTATGGAAGACATCCTCTTCCTGCCTCATAGCCAGCAGGATAGGGCTCCAAGGGTTTATAAAATCTTTAACAAGTCTGGATATGTGGGAGTAGTTCATATATTTCTGATTACAGCATTTCATTTGGCCAAATGTTTGATAGGTATTTTATAAACATTTGCCTAACATTCTAGGTTTGCTGACTTATCACAGTTACTGGTCACACAAGGTAAGGAAATGCGGCTCTCAGAGAGTTAGAAGTTCATCTGCAAAATAGCAAACAGGAACTTTCATTTTACCTCCAGAATGCATATGATTTCCATTTTTTAATCATTGTAATGAAACTTGAAAATAACTGAATAGTTTAAACAAAAAAAGCCCCCACAAAACACAAAATTAGACTGGAAAAGGCAGAAACACATTTCACAACAAGCTCTTGGAGTTTTCAACAGGGAAGTAACAATTTCATTAGTGAAGGATAGAACGCCCATTTTCTCATACTCTTCTGTCTGAATCAATAAAACATCAAAGAAAAGACTGGTAATTATTCAGTTCCTCTTAAAAATCTTTAGCTGTTTTCAGATATCATGGATTCTTAGGAAATATTAAGTGACTAGCTCTAAATATCTCCTTATATTCAGTTGTTTCTTCTTTTATTTTTGACAGTATTCTTCTTTCGACATTGAATGAGTTTTAAGTTTTTCTTTTTTCCTAATTTAAATCAACTTTTAATGTTATTTTACAAAAGAATTAGCAGAGGAGCATTTGGGATTTTAAAGTATAATTTTTTTTAAAGTATGCTTTTCAGACACAGAATTTTTTACTTATTTTCTCTCATAGTGAGTTTTCAAAACTCTCTGAAATTTTATATGTCTGAAAATCATGAAGAAAGGCTGATAAAGGCTGAATTTTCATCTTAGTCCTCTCCTCTTTTCTCTCTGTCCTCCAACTGCCTATCCTGAGAAATTTGTAACAAAATAAAATTCTATTTCAACCCTGTAATAACCCAGTTAGTTCCTCAACTCCAGTGAAGCATCTTTTTTTTTTTTTTCCCTGGAAAACAATACTGGGATTCAAGATATCCCTCTTTGGAATCAGAACCATCTCTCTCTTTCTCTCATAACCTTGAAAAAAAGTCAGCAGTGGACAAATTCTTTCCTAAGCACCTGCACAGTGTGGCCTGGTAAGCACCAAGAAATGTGAAATACAATGGAGTGGGAAGATTCCCTGAAAGTAAATTCAATGCCATTGCTGTTTTTTTCTCTATTTCTAACTCTGCATGTATGATAACATAATAATATCTTTTCATAGTATTGTTAATGCTTTAATTGGGAGGAAATGTTCCTAAGGCAATGTTGTAAGTGGTTTCTTTACCTCATGAAAGGTTTCGTGCTTTTTCCATGAAAAACAACATCTTTCATAGAAACAACAACTGAAACTATTAATTAGTCTCATTTTTAATTAAATTATGATTCCCATTTAACCATGATTAAATTGAAATAACCAGATAAATTAAGATAAAAACATTTAGTTTAATTAAATTAAGTATGGTATTACTTCTTATTACCACTGCGAATCACTAGCACAATGGAACTACAAATTTCCATGCTTTATCATTCATTCATTTCTTTGTGCATGTAAATGTATTTTGTCATTAAAATAAAATTATTAACAGGCTTATATATTTTTAAATTTTAAAATATATCCTTCATTTGACTTTTAAAACACTTTCATGCTTTAAAAGATTTATGTAAGAAAGCTACTTGACATTTTCAATCTTAAATCCAGGACTCCTACATTTTTGTCAGGATACTATTGAAAAAAAAGAGTATTATGCACATTTTTTAAAATATAAAACTATTTATTTTGGTCCTAAATTGTGTTCCTTTAGATTTGAGTTACTCTGGTTCCATTAAAAATCCTCTAGTTTAAAATAAATTTTCTCTTTTAATGTTCTGCCTTGGAAAAATCTACTGTTAGCTGTTTCTTACAATTCTGCTGTTCTTGCTGATACCAGGAATGCAGCACTTTACTTCAACTTCACATTCTACTGAAATGCTTCTTCTCAGAGATTACAGCTGAACAAATAGCATATAAGCTTGTTTGCATAAGTCCATGAAATCCAAATTTTGCTTATAAAAGAGACAAATGGGAAAATACTTCAACTATAAAAGAGAAAGTAAAGGAGCCAAAGAATTACATCCTTATTTGCCATTCTCCTATACAAGGATGAGACATATTAAAAAAAATCAAGCCCAAATTTAAATTATTTTCTTTTTATCACTAATAGAGTGCCTTTAAGAAAAATATGCAAGGCTTTTACAGCTACAAACTAACATGAAAACCAAGATATCATATTTGAGAAAGAAAATACACTTTAAATAAATAGTCAAAGCAGCAACAGTTATACAGGCAAAGAATAATGAGAGGCTTATCTTCAGTAAGAAGATGAGAAAAGAGCTCAGTTATTCTATGCCTTATTTCTTCAGTTGTCTTTTCCAAGTTCTGGTCATTGTCTGAGATGAACAAGATGCACCACTGAATTTAAACGGGTCCTTTATTTGCATATTCCTTTGATTTTCTCCTAAAGGATTTTTCTATTGTTTCTAAATCTATTCAGATCCTTTCCAAAAAATCCACTATTTCTTTGGAAGCTTTCCAGACATCACAGTAACAGCTCGTAAAAATATACGAACGTAATTGATAAGTATGTTTTGCACAGGACACATCTATCTCAGCTCTAAAATCTAAGACCAGGAATTACACCTTTGAACTTGATCTTTCAAGTGTCACAATTCCCTTTCCTTTGGTTCATACTCAGAAGCATGCAAATAGGATTAATTTTGATGAGACTAAACTGGGAGATCAACTCAAGAGCACTAATGGACATTCTTTTAAGAGGATCAGACTTGGGTAAGTCCAAGCTGGACTCACACCAAAAGACAAGTAGAAAAGATTCTGGGTCTCCAGCAAAAACTGCTTTGCTTTACTGGCCCCAGTGACACCATAAAATTTAACACCTACATGATCATAAACAATGCACCATTTTGCTCAGCTCTCAAAGAGGGAGTATAAAACCAGTGCACTGCCTGTGTGTGTGATAAAGGAGTAGTAATATGGGCAGTTTGGAGGATTTGACCTCAAATCCAAGACTTCGGATTTATTTTCTCACTATCACAAAGTAAGTTGCTTGGAACACATTTTTAAAATAAATAAGCAATTTTCAAGTCTCTGCTGGCAACAATAGGAACAGAATTTTTTTTTCACTTTTTCCAGGCTCTTTCTTTTTTTATTAACTCAGTGGAGAAACAAATTACTAGAGTAAATTAGAGAAATTTTGGCAAAATGGTTAAGATCTTTTACAATGGAAAATTCAGTTTTCCTACCAAGCAAGCATTAATACTCTTTAGTCCAAGCTTATTTGCTATGAACAATGGAAGAATAAACTGTAGTTTTAAGTATGGTTTTAAAATTCAATAAATAAATGAATCAATTACAGAGTAAACTTCATTTAAAAACAGCATCCAACCAACCAGCCCACTCACTCACTCCAGTTCCATTTCTTGAAAATAAAGGAATTGACACTAGAAACCTAGTTTCATTTCATACACAGGTATTTGTTTTGTATTCCAAAGTTTGCACCAAGAATTTATTTGCTGCTGAAAATAGGTTCATTTGAAAACGAACAAACAAGTAAATACCATAAAAAAGCCCTCACCAATTTCAGGATTTGTAATCTGATGGCCAAACTCTAAGCAAAGTGTGACACATGCTATGTTGGACTCCTGGAAAGAATCCTGGAAAGAAGCTCCCTTTATCATAGGAATAATTTGTTTCATCAGCTGTAAAGCCACTTGGAGTTATAAATACACAATTATAGTTTCAACAGCTGCAAACCTAGAATTAATTACCACTTAAATATTTGATCTTACTTACCTGTATTGCTTTTAAATACATAGTGGAAGCATTTCCTTTAGGCATAGTCCATGTAGTTTAGATGCTGCTTGCAGTTTGTTGTTTCGTAATTGCCTCAGTATTTTTAAAAGAACAAGAAACAATGTTTCAGTAATGGTGATGCAAAAGATTACCTCACTTTAAGCATACATTTTTTATATGTAGCAACATAAATATTCTTTAATAATTTTTAAGAGACAGATCCATATTAGCATTCTCCTCAGCACAAATGAACTCTGACAAAAGGGAAAGTATGTATGCATTAAACCTGTGACTAGATAAGGAAAAGTTTCAGAAATGTGACTTAATTGATATCTTAAAGTTCTGAAATATATGGAATTCTAATTTTTGTACTGATGTTTATTACTTATCCTAGTGATTCTATCTAGCTGTGGAGAAAGCACATATTTCTTGCTTCCTAGCCACAGACAAAAACCAAGTTGAAGATGCACAGCAAAATACTTTGATAAATTATCTGCTTTTGAAGGTCAAAGAATTCCTTGAAAATCTAGGGCAGTGTGTGACAGAACAAGTCAAGCAGCTTCTCTAATTAGAAACTAACAAGGCACCACTGTTCCCATTGAAATGAATTGTATTGAAATAAGAAATCGTTGGCTCTTTGGGCAGCACCTTATGAATTAGCCACATATTACTGTACCTAAAGGGTTTACTGCTCCAAATAACACCAGCCACTTTATGCCATGGGACTGTAACAGAAACAGAAAATAAAGAGAAAAATGTGATTTCTTCTATTTGTTGGGCAAGTGTAAAATCAGTTAAAAGAGCTTTTAAGAATGCTGCATATTCACAAAAACTATATTTTGGGCTATCACATTTGTGGGGAGAAGACTGAATAAAAGTTCAGCAAGAAGGAAAGTATACATTGGCTATAGTTCACCAGGGAGAAGTGTCTGCACACCTTGGGAGCAGGAAAGCTGAGGAAGCTTGAATGATCACACAAAGGGACACATGAAGAAGAGCATGGAGTGGCTCCAATGTGTTGTGCAGTCGTGTTCTGTTGAGGTCAATTTAGATATGAAGAAAAAATGGAACAACAGAGCAGTGTTGTGGTTTTGACCTGTCATAAACAATGTAGCTCATGGGAGCTAAGCCAAAGGAAGATTCAGATGGTAAACAAAAGCTGAATTTTGCTCCATTAACTGGAAAACACATACTGTTTTTCACACCCTACATATGCTAATAACGACAGTGACTCAAATGCCACCTAAACTGTACTTTGCTTTTGCCCCTCCCTCAGAGACTGGCCAGGTGCAAGGTTCTTGACTTCCCTGGAGGTGCTGATAAATGGATCAAATATCAAATATAAAGGGTTAAAGGAAACCCCCCTTTCATGAGACAGCATTGAAAGGAACAGGTATCTAGCTCCCCCTCTCTTTTCACTGCCATCAAACAGACCAAGGAAGTACTTCTGTTCTTTGAAAGAAGCCACTTTTAGTACCAAGCAATACAAACCAAGACGCTAGTGTGTAGTGTCTCATATGTTAAGGAGATGTTTGGAGGGATTATTTTAGTATGATGCTACAAGACAGTGGACTGGAATCATGTACACAAGTGTTTCTAAAGGCAAAAGAGCATAGAGCATTAATGTGACTGACTTCCTATTGTTATGTAAGTGAGAGTTACCACTGGCCTCGCAGAAGCACAAATTATATGAACCAGAAAAGTTGCTTTAATAGGCCAATGGCTGGTGTTGTACAGCTGGCTTCGGTTTTTACAGTTAAAAAAAGATAATAATGCAATACTGAACTATATTCATATTTTGAAGATGTCAGTGAAGGTGTCATCTTGGAGTAATACATAGTGGGAAATCAAGGTTGTAAGCCAAAAATAAAATAAATACATATATTGAGTGCATGTATTTCATTTTGACATTTATTCATCAAGTAGCACAGGGATCCTAACATCATCCTTTTCCCCAGCAACTTTTTATAGTGTCCTGTCTATGTACTAAGAATGAGGATGACTGGGTATCTTGCTAAATACTAAATACTCTACTATATGGATATTACTGCTGGTATTAAAACAAAAGCCCTGAAGTCTATGAAGGTTTATATTTGGTTCCAAATTCTTGAATTAATATTGATTTGACTAGAAAAAATGTATGCAAAGCAGCTTGAAAATGATGTGTCTATATAAGTTAGATGATACTGGGTAAGTAGATTACAGAAGCAATTGCAGAAATCTGAAACAATCATATTTATTGAGCTTATAAAACTATTTTTTTCTCTTTGAATGTATTTCTGCAACAAGCAAGCAAGCTGTGAAAATATAGAAAAGATGACAAAAATAAAAGAGGTAAAAGGCAAAAAACAATGCATATTCATAACTTTTTATTCTTTATATAGTTAATTGAAAAGAATGTCTTTCAACAAAAGATTCAAGAGGTGTGAAGTTGTAAGATTTAACTTATGAAGTAGTTAAAGGTTGTCATAATTTTATCAACAGATAAATGAAGGGCATGTCAGTTTTCTGAAAATAAACTTCATCCTGAACATAGTAAGTGGCAGGAGGCAAGTTCAGCAGGTGAGCAGCAAAATAAATATGGAAGATTAGCTCTGTAAATACAGACTACACAGCAGCTGCCTGAAGACGTAACACCTTGTTCTACAATCATCTTCCATTATGCGAAATAAATGAGGTTGAATATGGATAATCCCGCGATGCAAAAGACCTCTGCTGGAAGTACTACTGCTGACTGAGAAGGATGTGTCCTTTTCTATAAGCCAAAATTAAATCACCATCTCTACATGGGTTTAAAGTACTTTATATTTGTAGGATCTGTAGCCTGTTATATACAATTTAATTATTCTTATGGATCAAATCAGATTAGTGTGATCCCAAGCAGAAGAAAGACATGCGTTATTGATCCATGATTAAAACATTATAATTGATCTTTGCCTATCCTTTCACTGGTCTTTCTAATACCAGCAGAGTTGGAGATAAGGATCTTCTCATTCTGCACCTAAGACAAGAGCAGAATCAAATATTCCTTGCAGCATTTCTTTGCAATTATGTTTATTTTAGACGACTGAATAATTTCTGCTACTGTTCGCCATCCCCTGGTGATCCATGCCTTCACTCCAGGATATGCAAATGCTGTTTGTGTACTGGCTTTAGGACAGACAGCATGGCACAGCAGCCTGCTGCGTCTAGACATTTGCTTGGACAAAAAGTAACCACCACTAAAAGAAAGCAAAGGATACCATATTTTCTATTTTAAAGCTGTGATTTGGCCATCAGGAGTTCAGATTCTGATTATAGAGCACTCTCCATCTGGGAGAAAAGGACTTTCAATGGAAACATTCCTCAGATGAAGGTAAGATTTCTGGTCAAATGTCTATTTTCAGCCCAAAATTGCTTTTATTGGTTCATTTATGCACCCTGTCATCTTTCTTAAGCCCACCCTATCGCCCATTACCTGGTTCAGTCAGTATCATCCACACTTATAGCTGCGTCCATCACATCCATGCTGCCAAGGCTGACAATAATGGCTACTTCAGAATGGCAGTTCTCTGCCTTACCTCTCCTCAGAAATTATCCCACAGAAAATTTACATGTTTAAAAAATACAATCTTGATAAATGTCCCAGTCTTTTCCACAGTTATAAACAGTGGTTGTAGTTGAGTTCATGTTTAGCATATAACTTTCTGTCCCTTAGTTGCATGTACAATTCATACAGGCAATACAAAACAATTCAAGCAGTGAAAGTATTCTGACTTCATATCTTAGCTCCAAAAATGATCATAAATTAACTTCCTTAGACTAATTTTAAAAACCATTTTTGTGCCTTATATGTCAACTGAAAATGAGAGGCTCATTGGCTTCTAAAGACTAATAAAACAGTACTCAACATACAGCAAATTTAGTTATGGAGCTGCAAATTCAAAAGTAATTTCTATTGAATTTTCATTATAATAGCATTTTAAAAGAAAACATCCATGCCAGATGCTAATGGAAATACAGAAGTTACAGTGAAAAGATAAATTCAAAAATCATTTGGCTTTTCTTGCCTCCTTTTTTTAGAAGTGTATAACAAACATTAAAAATATGTGTTTTCATGATAAAAAACATGTGTCTAATTGCTAGGTAAAAAAGATGCACAGAGGACAGGGCTATTATTATAAACATTGCAAGCCAGCATTACTATTATATTGAGGCCAAGTCTCAGAGTTGCTCAAGGTAATAAACATTCAAATCACTTTGTCTTATAAATGAGTTCTTAAACTCAGCACATTTTAAGATGAAAAGACAGATCTACCACATAGAAAATGTCAATTGCTTTCCAGGGAATCTGATAAATGAGTCTGAAATGCGAAATAGATGAAATTGTCATGAAGAAAATGTAGCCAAACCGATTAAAAAATAAGAATAGTGTAGGCAACCTCCTTTGTCAGGAGGACACTCTCCCTACCAATGATACCTTGCAGGTGATAGATGAACATCTCCCTAGAATGCACTGACCATGTGAATTTCATCTCTTCTAATACTGATGGAGCTGGAGATGCTTAACTGACAAGTATAGATATAAATTTAGAGGTCTCAGGGTCAAACAAAGTCTCAATCATGCTGATCAGAAAGAGTCTCAGATACTTTTACCATCTACTTTCCAAGTAAAATATATGATATGATAAATGTGAGCTTTCTGCTGCTTCATTTTTTTTTTCACTCTGGAACTTATTTCTATCTTTCTTTTTTTCTTTAATTTGTAAAGAGTATTTCTTTAAGGAAGTGGAACTGAAGTGTTTCTGTGGCAACAGCATCTGCAGTAACATGCACAGCAACATCCAAAGCCCCAGCTTCAATTTCTCTTAACTGGCTTTTTTACCAATTGCCATTAACTATCACTTCTAATTACAATTTTTATAATCCTTAAACACCAATTAAGTTTTTCTTTTAATAGTCACTATTAAGTATCAAAAAAGGGGAAAACAGGATGCTGTTAAAGATTTAACACTCTATATACTTCATTATCTTCATTTTTTTCATTAATAGTTAAGAAAATAATATATTTTGATGTTAATAGAATGACAGCTGTTTGCGGCGGTGACTGCTAAAACGCAAAACCATATTTAATTCTTAGTAATATGAGGCAGCTGGTCCGGCTGACATCTTTGCCTAGATAAGTTTATATATTCCATCAAAACTAGCTTTTTATTGTGCTTATTATATCATATCTAATGTACTAAGGTTAACATTAATGCTAGTCTCTGAGCTTCAGAGAAAATTTGTGTGTAATAACAGCTCAGTTATAAGTAATAATCAGCTCATTCTTAATAGGTGTTCTGGATACTGTTACTAAATGAAATTACAATATTAATAGTCAACATTATATACAATATCATAATATCACTCTGTATATTACATGTATACAATATTCTAAAACTTTCATTATAAAAGGAGTGATGCAAAAATAAAAAATGTATTTGAAAATAAATATACATGCGCAATGTGTATTTACATGCTAATATCCCTGTGGATGTTACTAGATTCAGGTAACAGGACTTGGTATTTTCAAAACTTTGGGAATTCTCTAAAGGTTTATTTTATGGGTGTTTTGGTTTTCCAGGTTTTTTTAAATTTTGTTTTTCACCAGGTTTCACATATGTCTGTTACATGTTTTTAAGTTGCAAGTCATTTATGAGCCAACAAATAAATATACTGTTGTTATCCTAGAGCAAAGCTGCAGCACAGTCTGTCTGAATCAAGATCCTTGGTGGCATAGTGCTGGACTAATGAAGAGTGATTTCCCATGTGTATTATGTTGCAGTCTGATGGTGATCTCCTCACAAGAAAAGAAAGACAATCAGCAGGGCTGAAAGGGCTGTGGAAGAATAGGATACTACTAAATTCACCAAAAAGCAAAATCCTCTTTTATGATTTTTAAGTAAAAATACTCTGAAATCAGCAAAAGAGGTTCTCAATCATAGCTTAGGTCTGTGTCTGGACCACCACACAGAAAGTGTGTGAAAGAGTTCATTTTTCTCATTCTTCTTCCTCTACATATTTCTTCTAAAAGCTTCAACCACACACATAATTCAGGGAAATGAGCTCTACTGTTATTCATTTACCAGGCTTTAAGATCATATATGCATTAGGTTTTTATTTTAAAAAAAGATCTTTTTTTAACTGCAATGTGTAGTATATTAAGGCTATTAGGAGGTTTATTATTCTACCATAACATTATGTAGTATAACAAATTAAATATATTCTTCAAAGCTTTGCTTAATTTTTTGTCATGAACCATGTAACTCTTGCAATAACGCTGAATGTATTCATAATGATTGAACATTTAAATTAATGAGAAACAATACATTTTAAGTTTTAAGCCTTAATTATTCATTATGAATCAATTCTAGTAATACTGGCAATGTATTCAGCAGATATCCCTGTGGTTGTGATAAATCTCAGTAATCTGATTACCATGTAATTTAATGGACACTTCCTTTAGCTTGGTTGTGATGAAAAGCAATATTTTAAGAAGTATCCCAGTTATATTTTCAAGATTTCTTTTAAACAATATTTCAAATATATTTCTCAATTCTACGAGGAGTTCAGAATAGTCCACAGTCAATACACACCAGGAATCCTTAAGAGACTTTCACTGGAGTTTATTGCAATTAAGTCTACCAATTCTTGACTTCAATGTCAAGGCAGGGACAGCAATTTCAGATTAGTTTAGCTGCCAGACACACTATTTTTATTCAAAAGATAAACTCCAACTGACTTCAGAGGAGCAAGTTCAAGACCTTTGTGGGCAAAAAAACCATCCATGAATAAGAAACTCTCTGATATAAAAGATTAGCACACTTCTTCCTTGGCAAGAGATTCAAGTTCTTATCCAACAACTGCATACTCAAAAATCCTTTCTTTGTTTAAATAACTGTCTACAGCCCTAGCCTACACTAGCAGTATCTTAAACAAGTATGTAAGTAGTGAAGGTCACTCAAGTGTTAAAGAATAATTACATCATGATTTGATTTACAGGACCTTTATCTTGGTGTGCTCAGAATATCATTGTTATTGCATGTACACAACAATCTTATTTATCTGAAAATCTGGAGTGGATTAAAGGGCAGTTATAGGAATCTTGGTAATTAAAAAAGTTCAATAGGGCCACACATTAGATGAATCCTGAATGTATTTGTTAATGTTCCATATTGATCATGTGAATATTGGATAACACGAGTTCAGCAGAATACATATGACCTACAAATGTGCCAAAGCAGCAATTACTGAATCAGAAATTATCAAAAAGCATTCACTGAGGCTGAAGATGGATAACTGGGAAAGGTGGCAATTCTCTGTGCTCTCCTGACAGTATATACATCTAAAGAAAGAATGGCATTTTCAAAACAGAAGTCCTAACAATTGCAAAATGAATCACAAACCTTTCATTTTCTTCATTGAGCCACTTATAGATTTAACATAATAAGTCTTTTGTACCGGACTCAGGGTAGAAAACCTCCTTTTGAGAGGAAAACGTCATGTACATGGATTAATTTTTCATAAGATTACAGTAATTCAGTGGTTTTGAATCAAGGGTTAACTGATTAACTTATAGAGAATGCGGTCCAAGAAGTCTCTGCTAAACAGAATTATTTCCAACAACAAGCGTCTGTTTTTCTTAGTGAATCTGAACGATTTCAGTAATTCCTATTATAGATCTGACCTTTCACTTACATTGAACAGAGATAAACCAGCAAATAAATTCCATGCTCTCTAAAAATCTTCATCAGTTTGTACTCTGTATTGTGCAAGTATTGTGCACAATGCCTATGTATTTGCCATGTAGTATATGCAATTTTATGCATACAGAATTTAAACAGTGCTATAAAAAGTGATGGTTTAAATAGTCTCAAATTACTCACATGAATGGTTTATGCCATATAATTCACAGTGCAAGGAGTAAGAATGTATGGTACTGAAAGAATCAAAGAAAAAATTGCTTAAAAGGTAGCTGAGAGAAACTACAACACTTGTAAATATTTCATACTATTTTGAAAAACGAAGAAATCATTCAGTTACTGAAAAATGTGCATTTTAGCATATGAAAATGTAGAACCTCTTCTAGAGGTAGCAAACTGAAAATCTAAAACCTATTGTCCTCTTAAAAAAAATACTTGGGAATGAGAATTTTTAATTTGTTAAGTAAATAGTTAAATGTTTACAATATTACATACTGACTCTACTGTTAGAAAAATCTCCTAGACTCTGCACGTGTTTCACTCAAGGTCCTGGCTCTGAACATCCCAACAGCTTTTTTTGTCTGCTGTAAAATGTTTTTGCTTTTTTTGCCTAGGCTTGTGAACTTAACTCATACATGGACAGCAAGAAATTTGAAAAGTTCCACTCAAATAACAATTTAGACAGTCATACAGAGAAATAAACCACAAAACAACACCTCTGAAGGAACACCAGATCATAGCTGATATTATATTTTTATAGAGTTTATTATCTATAAGCAAGGTCTCTTTTAATGAGAATTTTCACTTAGTTTTTTTTTTAATAAAGTAAAATAAGTGTTTGTAGTGAAATACAAACAATCAGTGACTTTGGTTTCTCATAACTCATAGTGTCTACCTCTTGACAGTTCACATGTGGCATTGTTTCCCAGGAACAATCATAATAAAGGCAAACACTCATAATCCCCCTAAAGGAAACTTTCTACCTTCAAATTGTTGTCTCCCTTTAATGGGCAATTATGTGTTGATATCTTATGTGATGCCTTCAGAGATCTCAAGGCTTGCAGCATGTGAGCCACTGCCAACATAATCTCCTGACTCCAATGCATACATTCGACAGTGTCACATAAAATCTGATCTTCCGTCCTCTTGTGCAGGTGTACACTGTGTGTGTTTTCAGAGAGTTGTTCTGGCTGATAAACAGTTAAGAGCCGAAGTTAAAAACTGGAAAGTGATTATTGGTACATCAAAGGGTTGTTAAACAAGATTTCTGTGCACTTCACTAAATGCCCCATGAACAGTTTGTTAAACCGAATAGGTCAAACATACAAAGAAAAGTAACTTGTGTGAAATTTGCAATTCTACATCTGCAGATTTATAAACATCATAAAATGGCATTAAAATACCCCACTGAGTTACTCTACCTCATACCACAAAGACTACAATAAAAAGCTATCATTAAATTGTCAGAACAGTAACAGTATTTGTGGCCTCATTACTAAAGAAAGTATCAAAAGCTTTAAGCTCCATGTAGCATAGACCTTTGTAAGCTAAATTAATTCACGTAGAGTTTGAAGTAGATCCTTCAGCTACAGCTGACCACATCTGCTATAGAGGAACTTGTTTTCCTTTCCAAACTACTGATGGTTAATTTCATTATATAAGACAAGAGATTTTTGCAAATGAGTGGTAACCATAATGTTTTCTTGCATTATGTTGCTCATATCCCATATATATGCAGGCAGATATGTATATATAGCCACATATATATATATATATTCAGTGTATGTTCTGTGTGTGTATGTGTGCATTAATAAACACAGGTTCATTTTTATATACCATAAGTCTTCAAGATTCTCTGTTGAACAAAGGTCTTAGTTTATTATTATTTCCCCTGACTGTTTGGAATTGTGGAATTTATTCTCATATTGTGTGTGCCTGACTAATGACTCAATTCACTTTCTTATTAGTCTTGTCGACAACAAGTATATATTTTAATTTTGACTGTTGTGTTTTTTTCATAAAGGTAAGAGCTGCATTTTAACTTAAGAGCTCTGGTATAAGTCTTTTACTTCTGTTATGTGAACACACAGAAATTGAAGAGGATATTTATTCAGGTTTGGCTTAGCATGCTGTCATTCAATCTTTCTCAGTTGTAGTGAATCTGATGAAAAAAATACATACATACAAGTTAAACATATATCAGAACAATTCACAGTCTGGTTTGAGTGCTCAGTATGGATAACTAATGTTTAGAAGACCAGGTCCTCAGCAGTGAAATTCACTTCATAAAAATCCTCGAAAAGTCTGTCAGCTGCCAAACATGCATGGTCTTGATTATCTCTCTCAGAGAGCAGTGTTTTTGGGGCCTCTCTGAGGCCTGCATTCCCCACAAGCTACTTAAAGAAGGTGAGGTCTACAGCTTCATGTTTCTTGTTTCATATTCCTTTTATGAGGGAAAAAGCTAATATAGGCGCTAAGAAGCTGTTAGGAAAAAAAATGAAAATGTTTTAACAATGTAAAACTGAAGATTCACTGATGTATCTGAATATACTATATCAAATTTAAAAAGTCTTTTCACTTAGAGAAGGCAAATTGGGAACTGTCCCATGTAGGTAGCTGAATCTCTATTCTTTTAGGTTCACACATCAACATAGAGTCAGATATTGCATTTGAACCACAATTGCTTACTGCACATGTGCAAAACAAAACAGAGTTTAAAACAGATTGGGAGGGGGGGGTTGGGGTATGACACAGGGGTCTGACACATGTTTTCCTTACTGCAAAACCTTTTCTGTTGGGTAGAATGCAATTACAATCTGTGGACAAATCATTTGGGAGACACATCTTTCCTTTAGAAAAATTACTGAGGGATTAATGACTAAGGTCTTTTAGGACATATGGTATTTGAATAGACCTTTGTGCATTCTGTACTGAGATATACAATTTAAAGGAAGAACATAAAACTGAACCTATATGATTGCCACAGTTTTTGTCACTTAGTTTCTTGTCAGCTTCTATTTCTACAGCATTATTCCATTAAATCTTGTTTTCCTAATCCTTTTCCCTTTTTTTAAAAAATCTATATTTCTACTTGCCTAATTCCTCTGTATCCTCAAACATCCACTGCAATAACAAGATACTGCTGATCATGGAAGCCAAGCTCTCAACCAGGCACCACTTCCACTGGCATCCAAGTGCTACAGTATCTCTTGGCCTGCATGGGAGAAAAATATCCCAGACACAGCTTCTATAGTAATCAATTTGTGTTTAAGTATGGAAAGCTTCAGTGGAGATGTTCACATGAATGTACAAATATAATTTGGAAGAGTGATCTGGAAAATGTGTAATGTGGGGAAAGCAGGGAGTTAAAAGACTTGTTCTAACTAAACTGGCCTTGTGTGCCTTTCTGAAAATTATATGATAAACAATTCATTGTGCACTCTCTCAGTGCAGCTGCTGTGAAGGCATGTGAGGATCTGACAGACCTTGCTTGGCTCAAGTGGATAGAAACATCCAGGAATGCTGCTCTGAACAGTTGCTAAGTTCAGGGAGCTTCGTAAAATATAAAAGTTATATTTTTACTGTTATATAAATTTATAATTTAGTATTCAATTTTTTCAAATCCCAACTGGCAGATGCATGTGGTTTTATTTCAAAAATTCTATATAAATATGTATATGTGACTCCCTTTTGCACATGATGTAGATTCCAATTAAATTTGTCTGTTTTCTTTACATTCTGTATGGAAACTTTTGAACAGAACCTATGTGAATCATCTTTAGGAAGTGCAAAATTATGTCTGTCAGCTTTAAAAATTACTGTTACTGGCTAGTAGACAAAACCTTAGTCTATTTGATCATAGGCTTCTGTTTTATGCAAAACATTTTATGAAATATTTATATGTACTACTTAAGCCCATATTTTCTTGTATGCCATATAGTTTCCACCTGCTGTATATCTCCAAATTAACAGTATGGAAATCAACATGAGGTAGATCCCAACCTGGCTTTCCTCTGTGGGAGGCCTATTACTCTGCATCAGAATAGCAACATTTCATGTGCCCTTTTTCTTCTTGCAGGAGGACTCAAATCACATGAGTGTCATTTGACGAGTACATCTTCTGCTTGGCTTGAACAGGTAAAACTTTCAGTCTACATTCCGCATGGTGGACTCTCATCATCGTCTTGCAGATCTCTGTGACTAGACTAGTACAGTGCAAAGATTTCAAAACATAGTAATGATCACATGAGTATAACAATGATTTACACTTCAGTTCTTTCTGCTTGTTGTAAATCTGTTTTAGAGATGTGTGAAAGTCGATCCAAAAGAAGGACAACTTTTACAACGCATAATGCAAAATGCAACTGAAAGTACTTGGCTTCTTCAGCAAGTGCCAAGAAAGGCTTATTAGCAAATCAAGCAGAAAAACGTCAGGCCATGAAACAAGCCAGTTAAACTAAAGGGCAGTAGCAGCACAAGAGTAGGTGAAAACAAGCTGTCAATGAATAAACAGATTGAAGGTCATAAGAAGAACAATGTAGGAGAACAAGATCATGAAACAGTTTTCTAAATAGGAATGAACACAGCATTATGTGCTTTGAAGGCAACATTCATTTAGTCATTGAAAAATGTTACGTAAATGAATATCAACATTAGGCCTGGAAGGCGTGAAACTGCGTCTTAACTAAGCCTCCAAGAAAGCAGTCTTGTAAAGCCCAGCAACATTTTTATTTGTCTTGTTTATAAACAGAAGGTCTTAAGGTCTTCCATTAAATAAGACAATGATCAGTTTTCACTGTTTCAGCCACAAGTCAACTGTATGTGTGTGATGCTTCGTAGTCTTCTAGTAATTTTTCCTCCATAATATTTTTTTCAGCATAGGTAATATGTAACCAACCAAAAAAAAATGTGTCTCACTTCATTCTGAAAGAAGTCTATAGAAAATTTTCTGCATAATATTATTGAGCTCATTACCAGATTTTCTGTTGAAAAAGTTATACATTTTCAAGGCTATACAAGTTTGTCGAAATATTCTTCAAAAGAGTAGTTGTTATAGAAGCAGGTTAGACTGTATCTTGGATGCTGAAAATTTGTAAAACATTTGCAAAAAATAGTCCTTCAACATTCATGACAATTATTTAAATTCATTTCACCATGTTTACAAGAGCAGGCTAAGTGATTTGGATCACTGTCTTTAGGAGAAAGAACACTTCCTTATAATGTTTGTAGGTTTCAACACAACATAAATAGTTACTACTTCTTTAAAAATATGACATAATATTAAGAGTAAAACCAAAATTCAAGTGCTTACTTGAAAGATTATATTTATAGGGTTCATATTTTTTTGCATATGGGAATGTAGAACACACTTCAAGTATGACTCTAAACCTGTGCTGCACTAAATGATGACCTATTTTTTTCTACAGAGTATATAATGATTGCATTTAATGATATAAACATCAGTTTGAAAACGTCCAATTTCAAGAATTGTTTTCTGAACAACATCCAATTAATGATCAGACACATAGTGTAATAAAATAAGAATAATCAATACAAATCAATACAAATCAAGTATATATATATACATATATAGGTTAGCAGGAAATATGCCAAAGAAGTTGTTCAAAAAGCACCCTAACTTGATGGAAAGGTTCTATCGGTTTCCACATAAATATAAAACAGGGCCATTAGGCCACCTTATTAGAGACATAAAAGCAGAGCATCTAAAGTTATATGGACTGAGATAGTTTGGTTTTCAACTCCATGGGTTTTTTGTACAACTGCAGTCAAATCTGATTAAAAAAAATATTTCTGTACTGAAGTTAACCAGAAAATCTAAACCTCATTTTCAATTCTATTATTCAGTCCAAGAAACTGCCAAGCGTGATGTGTCTAATATTGTTAGCTCTACTATATATTGAAATACATAAATGCAAATGAACTGACTAGTCATGAATTGCAAAACAGCTAGTAATATATTGCTAAGGGGATGTTATGCTTCCTATGAGAATCTCATTCCTTGGAATGCCATTCAGAGTATATGGTATTTACCTATCAATCTTACCTTGAAAAGGAAGTTTTGAAATCCTTGATCCTGGAGGATCTTTTATACATAGTATTGGTACAGTTTCTCCTAAAGTTTTTTAATGCTCCTAACCACCAGAGCATCAAAGTAACTGACTGTGCAGTGAGAAAAAAAAATCTGAAGGTAGCATATTTGATTGGAATATCAAGGCACTAAGAGATTAAATGGGCTTTCAAAGACATGCAGCAAGTCTTTTATTCTTTAGGGAATTTGAGCAGAATTCTGCCTCCCTGAAAATCTTTGTCTCATCCTTTCTCTTGATTTAGTACCTGATTCTAAAGTTAAATATTAGACACAGCTACAGGGCCTTTGGGGAAAAAAAAAATGGAAGCAGGTTTGGAACATGCCTGATGGCATTTATCTGGAATTTACAGTATGATTATCTGGAATTACGGTAGCTGAATCCAATCAAGACAATACAAATTTCTAGAAATTCTGAAAATTTTATCACAGAAACACTGTGTGTTATTTTGGAAGGATTCCACAGGTCAAGTGTTCATTGGTGACAGAGTTTCCCAGACAGGAACCTGCTCAGCCCAAACAGCTGCTGGAGACACAGCCTGGCCCTGACCCCTCTGGAATGGCAGCATCCAGCAAGTCCTGCACACGTGCCGCACACTCTTACCAGCAGCCCTATTCCATCTTGCTGCTTCAACTTGATTTTCTGTTCACTCCTGCTCCCATCACCTCAGTGCACTCAGGACAGAACATCCCAGAACAGGATGCACAACAGGCTGACATCATTCATGGTCCCAAAAGGCCCTGGTTTCAGGATGCTGGAGCAAGAACATGGAAATACTTGTCAAATGTACAAATGCAAAATCAACACTCAAATAATTTAGCAAACATGATAAGTAACTGTAGAAGTTAGTCAAAACTAGACCAAAAAACAAGGAAATTATAGGATTCATTTGAATATTCTGGGTTACACAGGTGCTCACTCACCCTGTTTGCAGTGCCTGTAAGCACAGCGTAGCTTTAGATATCTACACATTTTTTCTGCATCAAAGCACTTCCCTTGGGCAGTGCTCAAAAGGAAATAAAAGGAAAATTTCTTGCTTATTCTCATTCTGTGACTCTCGGGACTTTTTTTACTTGTCAAAAGGTTTCTTTTTTCTTTTTATATCTTCTGCTGACTAGAACTCTGCACTCTTCTACTTTGCTTTTGCCTTCTCCCCTCTTCTAACCCCCCATAAGCTGCAGTTTGCCACTGTCAGACTTTCAAACCCCTTCTGGCAGCTTAAAATAAGTGGGAGATGTTTGACTTTGGCACTGCTGCAGTAATGCCGTCAAACCCTGCCACATGTTTAAAAGGAAATAAATAGCTAGTGCTTGGGGAAAAAACCAAACAAGTATTCAAAGTGTTTTCCAGGTTAATGATACAGAGTATCAGAGTACTCAGAGTCTCTGAGTAACAAAGAAAAAGTGGCAAAAAAGCAGCTAAGAAAGAAAAAAAGTACTAATCAAATTTGAACATCAGCACTTTTAAGCTTTTTCCATAAATGAAAGTGTCATATGTGAGAAATCTCTTTGAGGTCTGATGTCAACCAAATATGCAGAAATTGATGTAGTAGTTGCTGCATTATAGTGGCTTTATAATCTCTTGTTGAACCAGAAATGCATGAATGACCTTAAATGACCTTCATGTTCTTCTGTGATTCCAGGCCTGATATAAGACAGAGATTCTTTTAAAGTTTCAAATTTGGAGCCCAGCTTCTTGAAGACAGAAATAAACATCAGTGATCCTGATAGCCTACATTTATTTAACTTTGGGAAAAAGTTTTTCTCTTAATACCTACTTTGAAGATGCTCTGAGTTACATGCTCAAACTGGTGTGCTCTAACAAGTTACTGCTCAACAGCTAAGGTGCATTAATTAGAGTGATGCACATTCTTACCCAGTTTCAAATAAAAAATAATTTTAGCTGGAGAGAAAGGTATTTTGTAACACTTATTCTTTTCCCTCTATCAGTTATATCCTTGGATTTTAATTTAAAACACCTAATTTTTCAAGTTGTATAACTATATTCTTTTACCATATCTCCTCCTTTATATGTCACACAGTAAATCTTGATTTATCATAATAATTAAAAACAGATAAGGAACGCTCAATTCTAGTTTTTTCTTCTGTATTATTCCCTTCATCATTCCTACATCCATCCCTCTACCTTACTGCTAACAGGAGGGAGCTGTCCTTCTGCTATACAGACCTGAACAATGTCAATTGGAACCTCCTATTCTTAATAATATTGGCTTCTTTGAAGGCACATTTGTAAGAATGGATGCAGACTATTGCTTCATTTTAAGGGAAATGTCTCTTTATTCCTCAGTTTAAAATAGAGGAAAAAAAGAAGGAGCAGAAAGAAGATCAGGAAATTTTGGTTCGAGTCTTCCAAAATGGCATATAGAAATCTTTTTCCTGGCATCAGTAGCCAGCACGCATAATTACATTGATGTTGGTCTAATAGAAGTATGTGTTGTTCTCATCGCTGAGTGCTCTGACAGAGCACAGCTGACCCCTGAATTAATAACAGGTTCTCATCACCTTGATGAATGCATAATAAGTGAACTGACAACATGTCATACATTTTCACAATTCTCAAGTTCTGCAGCAATCACTCTGGAAATGTTCATTATCCTAAAGTAAGAAAACTGAATGTCAAAGTGTGTGTTTTACTGTGAACCTTCTGGATTTGTTTTTTTTGTTTTTTTTTTTTTGGTTTTTCGCTTATAATATTTTTTATGCAAATTTTTGAAGGATGCTTACTTGTGATAAGTATAAATCCAGAACAAAACAAAAAAAAAAAGATGTCTATTCATAATAACTATTTGCTGCATTTTGCACAGAGTATAAAAAAAGGAGCAGAGATCTATATTAAAGAGTCTTGGACCTTTTCCCAATGACACTTCATGCAGCAGCCCAACACATAGGCATTAGACCATTATATCATGGGTAAGAAATTAGAATATTTCAGGTCTGTTGAACACTGTGAATGTTTTACTGTTGATTAGATTAAACTGCTAAAATGCAGGTGGCTTTGTATGCTGAAAAAAATCCACTGTTTAGTGGTCCTCAAATTCTTTCACCTGTGCAGATTGCTCATCTAGCGAATAAAATAAACCACACCAGTTGGCACATGGCCTATTAATATGCAGTGCCATTATGATTATGCTGCTTTGTTTACAAGAATATACTGCTTTTTTTTCCCCCCTTTTATTTTTTAAGAAGACCATGTTTTAAATAGCTTTGGTAGGCAGCTTTTTAATTAGAAGACTCCCATACTACACAAAGAAAGAAAATGTGTTTCCAGTAGCAACAGTGATTGTGTGGAATACATTAAAGGAATAAGCTGAGTAAACCAGCATAAATTTTTCACAGTCAATTCACAAAACTATCAGTAAAGAAGTAACCTTTCCTAATGTTTTGAAGAAAACATAAATCTCTAAGATAACAATCCACAGATAAACTTGCTCTTTTAGGTTTCAGTTTTTGCACAGACAGTCCAACAGTACTGACCTAATAGTCAACAACATGACAAAAGAAAACTTCCTTCTTTTCCAGTACTTTGAGATGTTAGGAAAATTATTCATAGTCTGATGGACAGAAATAATTCTAAATGTAGTAGTTTTTGTCTCTCTGCAATAATATCAACCTCATTTGAAAGAAGATTTTTTAGTCATAAATCTAAGACCAAAGAAGATAGAATAGTTATAAAATGGATTCTGGGAGAAAAACAACTAAATTTCCACATCCTGCAGTGGGGAATATGTAGATATGTTGCATTATCATTAGATGAAAAAATGGTAACCACAAAAAATACATTAATTGAAAAGGAACCTTTGATTCTGCTGCACATAATTGCTTGTTCTGCCCACATCCAGATTCAGATTTTTTGTTTGCTTTCTCAGCACCCTGACTTGTATTTTCAACCTCATAGAAAGCAAGCGCTATATCTGAACCCAAGTGCCTGTAGCTGACTACTCAGCTGTCCTTCAGGACAAGAAAGTATAAAGTTGTAGGAAAGTATAAAGATTCAGTTGGTAGAAGTACTGTCAATGTCAGTGCTGTTTTTAGGTGATTCTGGATTTAGGCAGCTTCCAGCTGTTTGTTTTCTCTTAATAGCCAACTCCAAGTGATTTCTGCTTTGCAACCAGGATTTTGGAGGCTTCATTCTTCAATTTGCTTAATGGCTTTTTTTTTTTTTTCTGAGATTGACTCTTTGAGATGGGCAGCAAATCATTCTAGATTAAAAAATTTGGATTTAAAAATATTTGTGTTCTCCCTATTGTCTTTAATCCTATTGTCATACATGAAGAATGCCACAGAAACATATTTGTTTGCACTTGAAGGGATCTAAAAGATCATCTCATTCCAACCTCCCTGCCCTGCTCAGGGATGCTTTCCACTGGATGAGGTTGCTCAAAGCCCCACCCACCATGATATTGAACACTTCCAGGGATGGAGCATCCACCGTTTCTCTGGACACCACCATCGCAGTCAAGTAGATCCAAATATCTAATGTGAAAATATCCTCCTTCAATTTAAAAACATTTCCCCTTGTCCTGTGTCTACGTGCCTTTGTAAAAATCCCTCTGAGGCTTTCTAAGGCTCCCTTTAGGTACTGGAAATTGTTATAAGGTCTTCCCAGAGCCTTCTCCAAGCTGAACAGCCCCAACTCTCAGCCCGTCCTTATGGGAGCAGTGCTCCAGACCTCTGATCCACTTAGAGGCCCTTCCCTTGACCCACTCCAACAGGTCCATATCTTGTGCTGGGGACCCCACAACTGAACACAGCACTCCAGGTGGGAAGTCATGAGAGCAGAGCAGAGGACAATCACCTTCCTTGACTTTCTGGTCATATTTCTTTTGAGGTAGCCCATGACACAATTGACTTTATAGGCTGCAAGCACATATTGCTGGATCATGTCAAGGTTCTCATCCACCAAAACCCCCAATTCATTATCCTCAGGGCAGCTGTCAATGAATCTTACAGGCTTAAGCATATTAACTACTCTCTGATACACATTTTCATCCAACATAGTTATTTGTTCGTGTAAAGAGAGCAGGACAAAAATGTATGGTGTAAAAGTAATAAGATATATATATATATAAGCAAGAAAATATTTATAAAAGAACATAAACTCAAAAACTTATGTAATATTCTGTAAGGATAAGAACACTGTGAATAGGCTCAGATACACTTTTCAGTAGCATTGCTTGAGATGTTATAAAAGCTCCCAAATATTCATAATGGATCAGTATCTTTATTCTAATTTATTCAAGATGTGTAACAATACTCTTTTATAGATATGAAAACTGACCTGTTTTATACAGCTGTAAAATGTTGCTCTATATAATTGGGATAAATATTTCAAAAGGAAAATGCCATTATTAATTATTTCACGAAAAACCTAAAAAAAAAAAAATTCATTACAGTGTAGAGTTATCATATCCAGTAATACACCCAAAAATTATTTTGGGGTGAAAAAAATTAATACTCAATGTAAAGAATTTTTTTAGATTGCTTTAGACATTCTTACCAAATGGCATGGAAATCCAAATCACTTTTCTTTCATGAATGTCAGTGCCCAAATAGCAGGACTGCAAATAAAGATCATGCTTCATTTCTGATAACATTCAGAGAAACTTGCAATAGATTGACTACTCTTGAATCAGTTCAACTATAGGCTACAGTTGAAAGTGTTTTCATTTTTGCTGAGTCAATGAAGAAGATATTAAATCATATACTTTATTTTCTCACAGTACTTGGACCCCGTAGGATTTAGAAATTGCTTTTAACTTTTGCATTGACTCCAAACAGTGCATTAAACATTCATTATTTTAGTGACTTTATTTTGTATGTGATCTGTATCACCATGCTCCTGCCACTTAGAGATTTATCTTTTCCATTTTTAAGAAAAACTTGAAGTAGCTGTTAATATTCCAAGAGGATTGAGATTTAAACCCAGGAGCTTGCTGTTAGCAAGTTGTGCCTTGAGGAAAAAATGAATACACAAGTTGGGCTGTTCAATTATTTCACTCTTGAGAGAACAGTGATTCACTTGAGCTTTTGGGAGTAGATTTTGTGGGAGGGGATGCTAGCTCCATGTCTGAATATGTATTTTGCTTTGCTCCTAGGAAAAAGAGCACAATGTGTGATGAACAAATTAGAGTAATTTATCTCATAGAGATCTTTACAAAAAAATACCATTAAAATAATATTTATTTGTATAAATACACCAACCAAATGAATACCTAACCCAGGGTTTCTGCCATTATATGAGAGAGACTATGATATTCATCTAGGTAATTAATTTCCATTATTCACCAAAATCTTCTGTTTAGAAAAGAAGTCCATTTACTGTTTAGACTGCAAAATTTTGCTAAAACCTATGCTTTAGACAAGGAAGGATTAAAAAGATTTGAATGAGACAGGGGAATAGAGAGAATAAAGTTTATTTGGTAGTTTGGGTGTGAACATCTAAAAGATCTTCACCTAATATATTTATTGCAAGAGTTGGATACATTCACATAAACTTTTGAAAACAGTCACTTCTGTCAGATGCAATTGCAGTCAGGGAGGAATATGAGTACAGTGGTTGCCGAGGAGCATGATGGACATTAGTTTGGTGTACTTGGAAAAGGTCTCCACAGTATAAAACACATATTCTGGATCCTCTGCTGGTGAGTTGTGGTGTTGATTATGGCATTGACTTAAAACTTTCAAATGTTTCCTGTCTTTTTATTCTTTACAATTCAAACTAATTAATCATTGTCACGTGGTTGGGATTTTGTGTGTGATTTCACACATGCAAATGTGCCATCTAATTTATGAATCATGGAATTTACTTATTACTCTGATGCGCAGGCCTATCAAGTAAAATTAATTATACAAAATAATTCATGCTACATTTTGCATAATTCTTTCTGTCTTTAAGTTATGGTAGGTTCAAATTGGGCTTCAGAGATGTCTAGTATGGAATTTTCTCTTTCTAATGTAAGAAGTACCATTGACATTGTATGATTCAGGAAATTCTACAACAGTCTGGAATAATGTTTTTGGCTTAGCATTGTTAATCTGATTCAGTAAACCAAGGATAAAAGAAGTCATGCAGAAAGAACTGGTTGCGTTTCAATTCCAATTAGAAATTCACATCTGGCTTGTGATTGCCCTGAAATTTTAACTCATATTGAAATTATGTTATTTTTACTAATTGATTGATTTAATTAGATTAAACAAATTGAAGGTTTTTGTGCAATGGATGTAACTTTAGTTCAAATCTTGTTCGTAAGTAGGAACAAAAAATATAATATGGAGAAAATAAAAACACATTTGAAAAAATTCTGCTTCATTTAAATGAATCCAGAGCAAAATCTACCTTAACATATGTAAGTGTACATTAACCAGTAGTGGAGACGTTAGAGGGGAAACATGTCTAAAATCAAAATCTTTGTGTAAAATTCTATTTTAAGGGAACTACAAATATTAATAGCTATAGCTGTAATTAAACAACAAGTATAAAGAAGTAATCAGAGTAATGATTTACAACTTTGTGCCCCAGGTATTAGATATCACACTGTACAAGGAATTGATAGGTTTGATAGTATAAACTTGTTTCACAGCCTCTGAATAAAATTTTACCAAAAAACATAATGGTGACATGAATAATGTATTTGCTTTGTGAATTTTGTTTGAACATTTTCCAAACAGAGATGTGAAAGTACTAAAACTCAGAAAAAAAAAATCATTAGGAATGGAATGGAAATAATTAATTATCAAAAAGCTTAACATTTTAAGGATATTCTGATTTTGAAAGGAAGAAAAAGTGTTGAAAAATGTAACCAGACCAAAACCTAGAAATATATTATTTTATCATTACATGAAAATCAGTTTTCTGAGCAGCTTTCCTAGCAGGACATGGAGATACTCTTGGATATATGTGGAAATGCATGAACTTCATACACTTTCATTTGCTCCCATAATCTTTGTTTTGTGGTGTTCAGAATCCCCAGCTGAAATTAAATGTGTGAGGTATGGCAAACCGACAGAGAGAACAAGGTGTTAAAAATGTTTTGAGTTGGTGTTATGTATGATATGGCTGTTTGTGGCAGATATTTTCCAGTCTGTTTAAGATAAGAATCTCCCTCCAGCTGGCACTTGTCAGAGAATCACAGAACAAACTTGTGAATTTGCTGCTTACGAATGACAATTGTGAAGATGTGCATATAATTTTAGCTATTCCTTGGACATGTAGATCATGATAACTTTCTAAGCATGATAAAAGAGCAGATTAAATTAAACCATGGTAGTTCAAATCAATCTAATTCAGTTCTTCTGAGACCCTGTCCTGTATGCAGTCCCCAGAGAGCCATCATACAGTTCTGCTCCCTCAACAGTTTCATTGCAAAGCTGGATGAGCATGAAGATAGTTCTTGCAAGTGCCATCATAAGTGAGGGATGGGATAACCCAGACGAAGGACAAGTGAAAGCAGCAGTGACAGACTGGAGAAGTTTTCTAGGCTTTGCTCATGGAAAATTTAGAATCATAGAATAGGTTTGATCGGAAGGGATCTTTAAATGTGTTCTGATCCAACCCCCATGCAATGAGCAGGGAGATCTTCCACTAGATAAAGTGCTTAGAACCCTGTGTAACTCAACCTAAAATTTTTCTAGGGATGGGGCATTTGTCACCTCTCCAGGCAACATGATCCAGTATTCTAGTGTTTATTTTAAATGATCATGTTAAGGGCACTAGTAAGACTTATTTTTAAAAAAAAATCAAAGAACTATGTTTTGAATTAAATCTTTCTCAAGGAAAAAGATTAAAATTATTCATTCAATTTGAAAAGGTATGTCAAGCTAAAGTATCCAAACACTTTCCTCCCATAAAGGAGAGACCAGGGAAATTGAAACCTGAAGTGATTTGCTTAAGGTCATAACTGGGAGATAACAATGGAGAAGAGAGCAATTTTGCCCAGCTCTTTGGTACAAAATTAATTCTCCTTCCACTTCAAATGGTACCTCCTTAAAGTTTTAACTTCAACGAGTCCAACTTTTGATATTTTCAAGCTTCTGTTATAGCCTATTTATACATTAGGAGATTTTAAAAAGCCCAGTTTCTGGCAGAAAGATTTTGATGACTGATAGATATGATTTTTAGCTGCTTTCATTCATCATAACAAAGATGAATCCTAAAACTGCGCTTCCATCATCCTTCCAAATGACAATTCACTGTAATCAGTTTTCCCTCACCAGATTTGCTCCTTTTTTCAACCCTATGCATGAGACTTCCATTGAAGCCTCATGAAAAATACTCAGTATCATTGCTGTTTCCTTTTGAAAATACAGCTAAATGATCTGAGAAGTTATCTTAATTGATTTTATTATCCAAATATCTTTTCACTTTTTCAACACAAATAGCTATAACACAACACAAAATAACCCTGATATTTTATCTTTTTAGAATTTTAAACCGTCACATTTATTATGTAAGTGAATTTGATAATGTATGACCAAATATTTGCTATTATCTACTGTTTTCTTATTGAGAAGGAATATCTGGGCACTTTCATTTAAAGACTAAATCAGCATAAATTGATCAGAGATGTAGTTTCTATGTCTGAGGCAGTTATTGCACTTCTTGACAGAGTCTAATGTATATGTCACTTTTAGAATTCAGTTCTCCTTTTGTCATCAAATAAGTAAATAAATAAATAAATAAATATACACAGAGCGAGAAAGAGAGAGAGTAATTAGAAAGAACAATAATTTGTTTTCAAGTCCAGGGGTACATTGACAACATGAGGTTTTTGAGACTGGCACAAGTTTTCTGAAAAATCTGGCTATAACACAATTGAAATTTAATGTGATAAAGTCATCAACAATGCATGCTCAGCATTATATATAAAATAAATAGTCCTTGCAATCTGACTCATTATCTTCTTATCACGTTAAGACACAGTGGCTGTGTATCTATTGTTGCTCAAAGTCCCACTTAAATCTAGACTACCCACATGCTGGTTTGCATATTCGTTTAAATTACAGGCAGAAGCCAGTGGTTTTTTTAAATTCTTCTGAACTACCTGCAAATAAAATCAGTTATGAAATTGAAAATTGTTTGATCTCAATTTTTTTGTTGTCCCTGCTTTGATCAAATTTTGTCTATCATTCAGAAGACTGAAGGTCAAAAGGACTGTGTTGGCCATCACTAACCCAGCTAACATGCAAATTGTTTCACTAGACTTCTGATCAAATGAAACTGCAGAGTATAGAAGCTATGTCTAGACTGTTGCTATTAAATCTGAGGAAAACCAGCTTTGACGGAATATTGCATATTGGTTTCATAGATGTATGAGGCGGACAATACTGTGAGTGAGTGATGTCTGAATGGCTTTGACTAATATGTAATGATTTGAAAACTGGTAACATCTTGTTTTTGTGTCGTAGTTTTATACAGACATCATGCTGTCCTCCTGTTGTGATGTAAGACCATTTGGCAGTGAGGAGGCTAAAGAGATCTGGACATAAAAGCACTTTGATCAAAGATATATCCAGTTTTATTAATTATGAAATATCCCCGTCCTGCACCAGGAGATGGTGCAGTGATGGAGAGATGCCAGGTGCCTTAGTGAGATAGTTTTTTATATGACAACCCTGTCCCTTCACAGAGATGGTGCAGTCCCAGACAGAGATTGGAGAGATCAGTGTGGCAGACCCTGCTAAACTTCGCCTTATGGAAATGCTGGATCATGAAGGTTCTCTGGGATTCTTTCCACTCCCTGACCTTCCTGGGGATTGGAGAGAGACTCAGGTGAGGGGTCTACCCTCCTGAGAATCTATCCAGAAATTCTTTGACCTCAGTGGGCTTAATTTTCTTTAATTATAAAGAGTAGGTAGATATACTTTGCTAGTGCCTAGTCATTTCAAACCACAGAGCTGCTTTCTGATTTTCCATTATCCTTGGTGGTGCTTACAATCTTCTGCTTCTGACTTTGATCTGATAAATTCTTCCCAAACTTGCTATGTATCAAATATTTATTTTCAAAGCAAGAAGCCCTGATTTCTACGTGAATGTTGATAAAACATGTTAAAAAGAAAGACTGTAATCTGAGGTTCATCTTGGTTCATGGTGTATATGAGTTGATGAAGTGTCTGAAAGAGCAGGATAGAGCTTTGGTTAAAATAACTAAATTCAGCTGCCTACACGTAAGTTGTTTTGTGTGGGCCTTATTCTGAAGATATAGTTAATATAGTCAAAAGTGTCTAGAAAGGAGTTCATGTGATCACCCAGGAGAAATATTTTTCTGATAACCTTAACGTTTAAATTCCACTGACCAGATCCTCACTGATTAAAAATGAACCTTAAGGTCGTTAATAGGCACCTCAATCTAAATCTCTTAATCCTGACTTGATTCCCACTCTGGGGACTTGGTTCATTTACCTAAGCAAGGACATATCTGTATGTAAGACATCTAAAAGATGGAACTCGTGTTAAAGTTGATAAAGGATGCCTAGAAGACCTGTACTTATCTGGATAGGCATTTGGAAGCCACAACATGGTACCCAGGACACCTCAATAGACTTTGCACTTGTGATTGGGCAACAAAATCAAGCCCTGGCTTTCATGATCTGAACACCATAAAGAGTCATGGCATTTCTAACAGACCTCTGTTCAACACACAAGCAGCTGAAAATAAAAATCAAAACAATCAAAGAAAAAATCAAATGCCAGTAATGAGCCACAATACATTTCATTATATTCCTGCTGTTACATCACAATGGCAATGTCTAATCAAGGAACAGAAGGACATAACATTGTTCAGAATGATCACAAAAGTGTTTTAGCAATTTTGGGGATGAAGATGGAGAGAATGCATGGGAAAAAGTAGTGTCTGACTGAAGCATTTCTACGGCCAGACCATACCCTGGGCAGCCCTTTTATGCTTGGGATGTAACTCCCAGTAAGAAGTGAATTCCTCACAAAAAGTAGCCACATCCAAAAATCAGAACATTAGCTGTTAACAGTGATTCAAATGCTGATCTGTTCAAACTCAGAGCAGAGATCTGAATGTTACCATCCAAGTGACTCAGCTAGACTGCTACCTATTCACCATTCTCTCCTGCAGTACTTGTAGCCAAATCTGTAGCTATAGTAACTTTTAAATTAAATGCAAATCTCTTCCCCCCCACAAATGAACTTACTGATCCACTTCTTAAATAAATTATCCTTTAACAATTGAAAGAGAAAAAAATAGAATATTTTCCCAAAAGACATTCTGAAGTGAGTTTAGCAAAGCCAGATTGTGTGAAAAAATCTGGCTGAATGATGGGAACAGAGCCTAAAGAGAGTCAGCTGTGCTGTTCAGAAGCTGTGTATCTTCAAAACTTTCAAACAGATGTGGATAAAAACATCAATTCTGAAGATCGGGTTCTCTCGTAAGGGATATTTATAACTAACCTGGGAACGTTGCATTAGGAAGAGACACTGTCGTATATTTTTCTGGGGCTCATCTTGCTAACTTGATATCAAATTTTTCTGTAAGTAGCCCAGCATGAATAAACATTGAACATTTATTTTGGTGTTTATTAATCTTTACTTACCTAATGGGAGAACTTTAATGTAATTAACTTAAACTACAATAAAGAAGAAAGGTACTGCAGCCACCTTGAAAGCAGAGTATTCAATATTTAAAAGAAATTGTAACTACCAATAGCCTTGAGATCTATGAAATTTTTCCCATTAAATAGTACACTTGTGAACACTTTCATTATTTTACCCTTCAATGAAGAAATGTTGTGCCAAATTACTCTGTGGAGAGTGTTTAGGATTTGTTGCATTAATTTTTTTTCTTGATGCAGCAACATTTCCATGTGACATGTATTATAACAGACACAAAAGAAAAATAATCTTTCTACCACTTAATACATTTTAACTCTGAATGTCACAAGCCAATTTAATACATTTCTGAAACTTTAACTTGTGATCTTGAAGTTTTATATTAAAATCTTTATATTAAATCTTTATATTAAACTGATCTATTTTAAAATACTTGACATAAATGATTGTGTTATCGAGTTACCTGGTTTTTTTTAAATACTTACTAATCCCTGACTTTGATTGGACATACATTTTCCTAAATTCAAGACTTAAACCAATGTACAGCAAAGTAGTTAGACATAATGTCTTGACAAACGCAGATAGCGTTGTCCCTTTTAAATTAAAGCTATTATAAGCATTTATTTTAGCCACTATTGCTGGGCTAAGTCTAAAAATAAAGCTGTAACTGCATTAATAATCAGAAGTTATTTTTATTTTTTGCTTCAGCTTGGCTGAGAGTCTCATTATTCTTCTGAGTATAACAAGATGCTGCTTACCAGATATACACAAAATACTCTCTTTTCAATATTTTCCACAAAAGATTCCTTTGTTACAATCTATATAAACACTTTTCCCAGTTCCATTTTACAGCACATGCTTTTGTTATTGAACACTATTTTAATATTTGGTTTAAAGAATGACTCAGCAGTTCAGTCTTCTTGACAGCATTTTAAAATCTTGCTAGTGCAGAGAGTGTCCATACTCTCTGGAGATAAAAGATGTAAGAAAGGGAGCTCAGCATTTTTGTGTGCAGGATTTGTATGAAGACAAGCCCTTGGACTATTAAACTGAATCTTTTCAAGCACAATTTATGTAGTTAATTTTGCAATGTGAACCATACTCTTTAAAATAGATTTTAAAGGGATTTGCTGGTTATTGTAAAGTTATAACTGTAAAAGTAATTTACCAAATATAACCTCTCGCATTATTCTCACTCACTGTATAAGAACCATAATTCTTTTGAAGAGTTTACAGTGAATGAGTCTTGGAAAGTAAGACTATTGTTGGAACAGTTGTGATACAAAGAAGCATTCAGTCTTGAGGATTCAGAGTCGAGCAGAGCATCAGCCTGCTAAAGTCATCCTAGCTTGATGATCAAAGAACATCTGACTGCAAATGTCTAGTTGATCTCACAGTACCCAATGAATATGTGTCACATAATAACTGACATGTTGAAATAAGATCTATAAAAAGGGTGTAATATTTATAAGGTTACAGGAATCATAATAAATCATTGAAACTATACAGAATGTAGCATGCGCAATTTCCTGTCCCTGTCTGCACAGGAAGTCAGATGTAAAGAAAATCTTTGAGAGCAGATGATGAAAAATAAAGTCTTGAGGATATCCATAGATTCAAAAAGCTGGAAGGATGAGGAAATGGTATGATATAGGCAATGCATAACAACTTATTGAGATTAAAATTCTTAAGAGAGAATGCCATGTATTAAATATGCTGAATGTAAATCCAATATTATGCAACTAAAACATTTTATTAAGTTCTTATGAGCTGTGTAAGTCTGGAAAAGCTGTTAAACAATTGCTTGGGAAATTAAAATAAGTAAACCTATGGTATTAATATGACATTATATCTTGAATTAAACTGTATAGGATTTAAGCTGAGTAATACAGAGTAAATGTACATCCCCATAAATAATGAGAATGTCATTTTACACTAGAAAGAGGTCTTTTCTGCTAAGAGAGTGTGGAATCTGGAAAGCATCATGCTATATAATAGCTTTCTTTTTTCCTTTTTCTTTTCTCTTTTATTGTTTTTCTTTTTTGGGGGGGGTTTTGTTTTTTTTAGAAGTAGTCTAACAGTTTACTTCTAAATTATCCACAGTAATATTTCTTGAACGTCCCTTTACAGTGACTTTAGGACACTAAACTGAATTTAAGCATGACTATCTTTTACAAGCACTCCTATGTTAAATAAAACCTAAATATCATAACATGTATATGAGACACTTCATAGTCTATAACAATTTAGTACATACATTTTGAAGATTAGGTTTTCTGTATGGGTCTGTATCTACACAAGTGGACATTATATGCCTGTGTTTGGCTGGTTTGAAGTGAAAGAAACAGTGCTAGACACATCCCAGAGCAAACTATATAGACACTATAACAATGTAACTGACTGTTACATTGCACCATAAAATTTCTTACATTATGATGACTCTGATGGCTGTCAGAAGGCTATGATTTACCTGTTCTAAAACCTACTTTTGCTCTTAATATTAAACTTCAAAATTTAAAATAATATTAAATTCAAATTCAAACTTCTATACTTCAAAGTTAAGTTTTCAGGTGTAGAAACAGTTAAAAAATTGTCTTAGATCATGATTTTTAAGAAAATAAGAACCATCATATCTACACAGTATTATCAAAGTCAAGTGATGGCTGGATTTGTTCAATCTCTTGGCTGAAACTGAGTTTGAACTCATAAATACTGCGTTTATTTCACCTGTTGGCAACTCTACTGGAATCTAAGTTTCATGAACTCATACCCAGATTCACCACTCAGCTGTTCTTTATTGTGATCCCTAAGTTTGGTTGTTTATTTTTATTTGTGTGTATGCATGATTTTTAAATGTACTTGCATATTTTCCAGCTCTTGCAAATACGTCTGATTTGAAACCAGAATTGAAATCACAAATTGATAGCCCAGAAAAAGAGACTATTCAAGAAAAGCAGTGAAGTAAATTCAAACAACATGAGATCTACCTACTATATATTCTGATTTTCTGCCTATCTAGAAGAAAACACGTTATTGTTCTCCAGCATGTCTAAAGAATAAGGATCTAGGCAGGGAAGTGGTCCAGTTTAATTTTCTGTTTGGTCTCACTCAGTTACTGATTTATTCTTTTTTCTTCAGTTGTGTTCAAAGTTGGTTTTTGTCTCAGATAATGAGACTACTGGAATATACTAAAACTGCATATGCGGGTGAGTATATTTGATAAATCCAATGTACAAATGGAAAGACTCAGTGAGAAAGAAATAAAATTTTTATGAAAATCTGAAAAGTAAAAAACTTCTCTCAAGGAAAGGTCTTATTTCCTCTGAGGAACGTGAAGTCTAATATTCTGATACAAGTCAAAGCCACCCCAAATCCTTTGTGAACACCATTAAAATGTTTGTTTTTAAACAGTTTGTCTATAGGTGAAGTCAGTGTACTGTGTGCCAGCAGCCCACAGAGCACAGTGCCATTTCTTCTTGTTTCCATCCTCAGTTTCAAACCAGGCTTGCTGATCAGGCTACACTTGCAGTGATGCATGTTTCTGTCTCCCGTCCTACTAACCGTGGGGTTTCACTTAGCACTGAAGTCACTTGAGAGTGGTAAACACAGGAGTGTCAGGACACAGTCAAGAGAAGGGGGCAAAGCTCAGTGTGTGACAGACATGAGGCTTTTCACAAGGGGCTATGGGTCTTGGAGGGCAAAACTGAGTAATGATCTGGAAAAAAAAATTTCCTTAAAATCACAATTCTATTATATGAGTTTGGCATTTAAAATTGAAATAAAATATCTGGTTCTATATTTCTCATGTACCCAAATTCCAAAGGACAAGGGGAATTTCAGATGGGAATAGACTATGGAAACAGTTTGCCTCTTTCGAAAACTATGTTTTGCTACATAAAAAATAAATGCATGTACAAAACCATCTATGGTTGAAATTATTTTCAAATTCTGAATGTTTCTACTCTAGAAAGAATACATTTTGTCACAAAAAACGATAAAATCTTTTTTATGTATAATGTCTTCTCAATACCTTGTGTATAAGTCATTATGTTATGGAATTCCATTTTGTATGATTCTGCAACCAATTGCAAAAATTGTATCAGATGCCAGTTGTATCAAACCATAGATCAAACAATTTTCTCCTAACATACAAACACCTCTGAGAATTCCAGAATATTTCTGTTCCATGTCAGATAAACTCAGCACTTTCATACAAGTATTAAAATGTGACTGTTCTTTGTAATTTCTTTCAGAACAGAGTAAACCAAGCAAAAGCCAAGAGAAAAAACTTCAGACTAACCACTATCTTTGTGAAGATGATTCTCACACTGGTTATGGGATGATCCTGCATGGCATCCTGCTCTGTCCGTCTGCTGTGTCCTGCAGGATATCTGAGCTACTGAGCTGATCTCCCTCTTGTCATTTGTCCTCTGTAAGAAAATTCTATCTGGGGCCTGAGAAATGACATTTAGATGAAGTTTTTAAAATAATGATTGGTTTTTACAGTAAAAAGGTTCATTTTTAGCAAATTCATATTTTTAACAAAAGTTCCTATGCTATTTCTGCTTAGTACAATGTGTTATGTCATATACCTTTGGAAACAAAGGCATGAAACGGTAGGTAAAATATCAAGTAGCTAGTGCTTAGCATTTTGAGATTGCTAATTAGATGCCTTCCTGCTTTTTGTGTGATGAATATTTTGCCATTGGTTGCTAATTATTATAGCAATTAGGTTTAATAAGTCGCAAATTTCACAAGCTTAGGTCTTCTGGGTTACGCTTTAGCCAATAGGGAATGGGTGTTAATTAAGGACAAAGAAAAGAAGAATTAAGAAGATTTGATGGGTTTAAGGAAACAGCAATTAAACAAAGTGCTAGAGTGATTTACATATTTTAATAAGTCAAGAACTCTTGGACGTTCAGGAAAAAGTTACATTTTCATTAGTCAGTGTAATTTTTCCAAAATATCTTCTTAAATTTTAACACCTTGTCTCCAGAAATACAAGTTGAATGTCAGTTTTAAAGTCATTATTATTAGTGCTTGAAAACTGGTTCTAGACCTCAATTAGGTAGTATTGGTATAATTATGAGCAGTAATGAAGCTTGCTCTTATTTACAGAGGACCAAAGTGTTGTCCTGAATGTGCTATCTATAAAGGCTGCTTCACCTGCATCTGTGACATGCTACTGAGTACCAAGAAACTGTACGTCCTGTAAAAAGCAGTTACAAAAATATTAGGGGAAAGAAACTCTTTTTTCTTTTCCTTGGTGAAAGCAATAAAAAAGATTTGTAGGAAAGGAAATTTATCTCCTTCAGTAGAGAAAGAAACCACTACACACATGAGCATTCAGTAAGAGGACACTGTTAAACCTATTGACTCTTCCTTGGTTTTGTTTTTTTTGTACAACAAATTAACAACCCAACTGTTGTGAGGAAAATCCACCTCAAATTAGTTCTAGTTTAATAGGAATAGTTCTGAACAGACTACAAAGCACGGTGATGTGGACAAAGAATAGTTTTATTTAGAACTCAACCTCATTGTTCCATCAAACAGTGCATTACATCTGGGTATTTTAATTGTTTAAGACTCTGCAGCTCAGGAAAAGGTCTAACAAAGCACATTGTAAGGAAGACTCAAATAGAGTGCTCTACTAGTAGTATTTGTTCAGAACCAGCTTATCAGCATTGAAATGTTAACAAGTAGAAAATTATCTGAGTGCAATTCATGCCGGGAGCAGGAATTTTTTTATGATTATGCTATTGTGTTGTAACTTAACATTCACAGTACTAAATTTACATGAGCCAAGAGGGGTGTAAACTGTTGATTTATTCATCAGGTAGTGAGGAATTGATGTGAGGAGTTGATCATTAGTGTCACAAGAACAATAGATCTATTGAAACTCACTTAAAGTTCAAACATCAAATTGCAGAAGATATGTCACAGATGCCAGACTGGTGAGTAGGACAGTGCTTCTGCAGAGCTCAGTAATGAGCCCTTTGTTGTTTGTTTTTGGGGGGTGGAGGGGCAGGGATGTTGGTCAGGCTACTTAATGAAGAGGTGAGCAGGAAATGAGGAGAAGCAAGAGAAAAGGAAAGAGAGAAAGTAAGTGTGAAGATGTTTCCTTGTCTATGGATCAGGCAAAAAATTCTTAGAACCATAGAACCATTAAGTTTGGAAAAAACCTCCAAGATCACTGAGTCCATCCTCTGATCAGACACCACCTCATCAATTAAGCCACAGCACCACATGCCATGTCCAGTTATTTCTAGAACACTTTCAGGGATGGTGACCTCATTACTTCCTTGGGCAGTCCATTCCAATGCTTGACAACCCTTTCTGTGAAGCAATTCTTCCTGATGTCCAAACTGAACCTCCCCTGGTGCAGGTGAATGCCATTTCTTCTTGTCCTGTTGCCTGGGAGAAGAGGCAGACCCTCCCCTGGCTGAAGCCTCCTTTCCAGTAGGACAGCAATTATATTGTAATATAGAGTGTTCATTGAGCAGGAGAAGAAAAATATCTGCCTGTGCTCCCCATAAACCCAATGCCATTTCTACTACCAAAATTAAACAAAAATGCAATTGTAAGTGTGTTGTAGGCATAATAAGAGAAAAGTCCTAATTATCAGTAATACCTCAGGCAGCAAACACCACACCTTCTACAGTTATAGCCTTTAAATTTCCACCTATCATGGAACGGACTGTCATACGAAGTTCTAATGTATCAGCACAGTAAGAGTAGGCATGACCAAAATAGCACTACCCAAAATTAGAGGTTCATTGATTGATAGAAATAATAACACAAAACCACTGGTAGTCACAGGTTTGGCCATCTGCTGCTACAGTTACTACATCTTCCTTTTGTGGGGCTTGGGCACTAGCAAATGTAATAAAACATTTGTTCCATTTAGAAAGAGGCAGTTACAGTAATGTTGCCATAGGCAGAATAATAATAAAACCACCTTCCATCTCTCCAGTTGCTCTTTAGCTACCAGCAAAGTAATTTCTAAGTGTGTGTTATCATTTCAAAAGTGATAGTCAAAAATTCAGACTCCATCTAATCTTCTTAATTTCTGATTCCCACTAATCATAAATAATGTTGTAAAAATAATCATTTACATATAAATTATCACATTTCTGAGGCTGTGAGTGAAAGTATTTTCTGCTCACCTATCTGATCATTTGGGAGATCCTTAGTCAAAGAGCAATATAAAAGAAATACCACAGGTCCTTACAAAATAAAAATAGTGTGCACAATAAATGTGCTGCCTAATCAGATAAAATTCAAAGATTTATAAATAGAGTTTATGGAAATCAAACTTCTTCTTAATTTTCACTGAAACCTTTTCATTATGGAGAATAAAAAATACCTCCTTTAAGACCACTTCATAATACCCGATTTCAGGCTTTGCTGAATGTCACTTTTATTTTGCATTTCCCTTTCACAGACATTCTGTGAACAGTACATTATTCCCTCCTGGATGCAAGAATTTGAGCATCAGTTACCCAACCTGAAAGAAATCTGTTATCTCATCTCACTACTCCTTTTCCCTACAAGTGCTCCCATCTCCTCACAGATAAAGCCACTGGTAAAATTGGTTGGTGGTTTGTGGGTTATAAGAACGTCTCTTCACTCAGCATAGCAGTGGAGCATTGATTGGTGAGACACTTTGACTGAAAAGGGGAAAAGGCAGACCTTCCTTTTTATAGTTATCCAAACTGTAAATCACCCAAGACATCTCGGACCAGGCTGACAACCTGTTTAGATGAAATGAATGTTGAAATAAAAATAAATGTAAAAGCAGGATTACATGAAAGCTGTGGCATTCTTTGAAAGGGTGGCTTTGAAAAGTTACTAGGTCTTACTGTTAAATAATACCATATACATTACATTTGTAACAGTATTGCACTTACATAATAGCTAAATTATTTCTCTGTCATCTCATAAGAAACCAGTGAAATCAGAGTAATTTCGTATACATGGCATGGTCACTGGAAAGTTATACCAATACTGTGAATATGGCCAGAGGAATGTTCTCAGTTAAGAATGGAGTATACATTTCAGCAAAATATACAGACCAACATTGACTCTGATCCACCCAAATATGATTCTGCAACAAACCTGGGCACATCTATCTAAACAATATGTCTAGATTGTGTTTGATAATACAATGGCAACTTTTATCTGTGTGGTGAATATATATCTCTCATACATTGTTGGAAAGATTATTTTGTAATTGTCTCTGATATTGAGCAGACAGAATATGATTATCAGTGACACAGTTGCTAAGTCTATTAAAATTATTTGGCAATAATAAATGAGCTCATGACTTCAGGATGAGGACTTCATGCTTATGACTACTTCCTGCTTGATATCACACATTGCTAAAGAAATGACTTTTAGCGACCTATGATAAAAATGTCAATAGTCATGTTTCTCCTATTCTCCAATGAACAGCCCTTGCCTAATGAATGTCCTAAATTTCAAGACAGGAGCTCTAAAGAGCACTTGAATGGGGGGGAATATAGCAAGGGAGACTGATAGCCCTTGATAAAAAGGTCAACTGCAGGAACTATGTGTTTTTGTGTAGTGGTTCAAAATGAATGAGGTTTTTGCTGTGTAAGGGTTATCTCTGTAAGAAAATTACAATAGTTCATTCAGTGATTTACAGTTCTTCCAAATGAGATGGTGTAATTGCTGTCAAGAAAGGCAATCTATTTCCTCCCTCATTATACTTTTAACATTTTAAATTTGCAAATTCCTTTGGTCATCTGTCTTTCTGACAAAAGCCTTGTGGTCATGCTCTGATATTAAAGACATACTTGAATTAAGAGATGGAACTTGTGTTTAAAAGATGACAGGATTTAGGCTCACTATGATCAGCAAGGAAAGGAACTTACACAGTGATAAACCTTCAACTAATTTATCATTCAAATCTTACTCATCTCAGAAATGTCTCTGATGGAGGAGATGGAGCTGCTAAAAAAATAGCCTGAATACTTAACTGCAAGTAACAGTTCCAGAATACAGGAAATATTTCACTGCTGTTGTTTTATAAACTGTACATTAAACTCAACTGGACTGTTCATCTTTTTTTGTAAAATGACACTTGGCAGATAAAATTGTCGGGACTCTCTATTTCAAGAATGACAGCACAAATAAAAATCTTTGGAGAACATGAGATTACAGTAGGAAGAAGGTAAAAAATGCACCTTTGTTTTGTCCATAAAGAGACCAAACTTTCACAGTGCTCATATCAAGGTTCAGATGTTAAATAGTTCCTCCAAGCTCCCCATCTTTGACATCCAGAACAGGTGATCCTGACAGGATAGAGCAGACAACTTTATTCATACCTCTAAATTACAAGCACACCATATGGAAAGACCTCAAGTGCTCCAATGTCCTCAAGACCATTTTTTCTATATCAGTCCATCAAACTCTTCTTATCTACAGTATTCATGTGTACCACGTATGTGGTTTGGCATTTTATTGATGAAAAAAGTGTATGCATATCATCAGCGACAAAGCTCCACTAAGAAGTGACATCAATTAAGTGTCTCATGAGTACAATTACAGAGTTAGAGAAAGTGGTAATTGAAAGAAATTAACTTTATACAAGAATAGACACATATATATTACAATATATTATATTGCAATATTGCTATAACAATAGAAAAGTTAAAAAATTATCCAACTGAATCAAAAGGTAAAGTTTAAAAGACAACCCAAATGTGTAGGGGGTACCACTGGATTTCAAATGATCTCTTAAAAGAGCGTCATTTATTTCTGTTTCTAAAGAGCCCAACAGCATCACAAACCAATAAGTACAATGGAGATAAAAGACCAATCCACCTACTACCAAAACAGAGCAACTGTGCTAAGAAACCTCTTAGCTCTGTGTACAATGCATTGCTAAAAAGAAGTTTATTCAGGAATAAAAATGCAACAGTAATTTGAGATAGCAGAAAGATTTTTTTAATAAATGATCATTTATTGTCCAGATTCATATTCTGTCATTATTTAACATGCTACTTTAAGCCAGAAAATTTCTGAAGACACTATATGTTTCCAGTTATAAGTGTCAGACTAGGACACTATTTTTGCTTTAATTTTCAGCTTTTAGAGGCTTTTCCAGCAACATGACTTTCACTGTCCTGGGACATTTATCCAATGTTGTTACAGATGCAAAATCATCTCAAATCCAGTTTTGTGTCTTGGTTGTTTTTTGGGGTTTTTTTCTTGAAGATAGTTCAGCTAATTATTGGCAAATAAGCTGTTACCAATATGTAGAATCTGGGGTTCTAGGCCCACAGCAGTAAGGTTGTTTTATCATTTTGTCTTGACTACAGTCTCACTTTCTTTTATTAGCATCTATTGTCCATCACACTGTAGATTAGAACTCCACAGTACACTCAGTGCTCAGTTCAGTGAAATACAGAAGCTTTTTCTTCTTCTTCTTGCCTAGAAACCATCAGTATGAAAATCCATGGCTGATGTTTTCTTTTTCAGAACTGGATGATCAGAGTTGCTAGACAGTTGTTTCCAGGAGAATTGTCCTCAGTGAGAATGTGGGACTGCATTTAATTGAAAGAAACCACAATATAAGCAGACAAGAGCAACAATTTAAAAAATAAAGGTAAATAATGTCTCATTTTAATAATGTTACATTGCATAAAAGCATCTTCAAATTCTTTTTAATTATTGAAATATGAGTATTTTGTGTTATCTGATTTCTGTAGGAGTATATTGTTTCTGAGTTTTGGAGGGATATTCTTGGAGTTTGGCACATCTGCTGACTACTGCATATAGTGGCAATGGATGAATTTCTCATGGACATGTATGCGCTACCAGCTGATGGGCTCTGTATTATCCCTGGCTGTCCTCTCCAAATAGATCCTTTCACCTCACAACACACCCTGCACAACCAACACTGCTTAATGGTTATTGTCCCTCAGGGACTTCAAACAAAATTTTTACGGGAGGAGAAATTTGGGTCAGGGTCATCTCTAATATACCAACCTTTCACATGCTTTCTCCATCAGCTTTGCCAAAAATTGTGTTTGTATATATGGGAAGGGAGAAAGTAAAGCAGGAACAAGTAATGATCTATACACTGATAAAGGTACTTCATCTTTGAAATTTCTGTGCCTATGCACCTAAATTTTCCATGGTACTGCATATTTCAAAGTGACAGATCTGTCAAGGCCAGCTTTTGCGCATACACATGTACAGTTTTGATGGAGTTGGTTCCTTGGACTGCCTGGCAGCTTGTGTGCCTCAGTTTGTAGATGGAGGACAAGGACCTTTGCAGTATGGAAAAACCAGGACACTGAGAAATAAGATGGTTCCGTTCTGCTGACATTTGCTGACATCTGAGAAGCTCTCCAGTTGCTTATATGAGCACAAGATGCTTCTGCTTTGTTGAGATTTTCTGCTTCTGTAGCACCCCAACTGCAGCATCCCAAGTGGTTTGAAATGCCGAGTATATAAAATAGAATGCTTGAAAGAGTATAGAGATGTTCCAGCAAGCATATTAGAATATAAAAAGCTGGTCATTAAAGGATGGTTAATTTTCAATTCTAAGATATCTGATTGCTTATAAGAATCAGTGAAACAGGTAGAATTGTCTGTCACTAAGCATGCTCAGGGGTTTCACTTAAGAAGGTGTTTCCGCATGCATCTATATTGTTCTGTCAGTTTGGAGTTCCAAATTCCCTCATCTCAGAAACTAGATTGGTTTTAGCTCTTTGACTCTGGGTGAAAGCAAACCAAGTACTTATTTTCGAGCCAGAAAACCTAGGCCTGAGAATGGACTGTGTCACATTTAATTCCCATGGCCACAGAAATAATAATGGTCGCAGTGACTCAAGTTAGACTTTGGTCTAAGATTCTACACTCGAGATAAGCAAAGTCAAGAGAAATGAGAAACCTTAGACTCTATGTGAGATGTCCACCCCAGCTGCAAGGACCCTCCCTAACAGAAACCCAGAAGTAAGACTCACATGTTTAATTTCATATTTATGTGTCTTGTGAATGTTGATAGAAGATCCACCAAAACTTGGGTAAACACAATGCTGATGACCCATATCTGGCATATAATATATGAAGACAACAGAGATTAATATTTTTGCAGTTCTAAATTCTTAATCCAAACATCTCAAGCCTGCTCCAGTGTTTTTAACAGGATTCATAACAGCCAATTGCATTTACATTTATTTATTTATTTATTTATTTATTTATATTAGACATAAAATATCTGAATGTGTTGTGTTCAGTGGACATTGTGCCACTGATTTCATCCCTCTAGGATCTGCTGTTCAGACAGTTCTCAGTCCACCTCACCAGCCATTCATCCAGACCACACTTCCCTACTTGCCTGTGAGGCTGTTGTGTGAGACTGTTTGAAAGTCTCAGTGAAGTCGAGGCAGACAATATCCACTGCTTTCCACTCATCCATTCACATAATTTTTTCCCTGTAGAAGGCAATCAAGTTTCTTGAAGTGTAAAAATTTACATGATTTTAGAGACCCAATTCACATGCTTTGGTCATAGAAATGGGTACTACTGCAAAGTAAAATAATTAAATTGTAAAAAAACTCATTGAAATAGATACAAAATAGTTTGATATCTGCTTCTAGAGTGAACACTATTTTTTCATATTAGCTTTCAATTAGAAAAATAGTAAGAAAAATAAATATTTCTATGTATTAACTAAGGAATAATGCAACAAAGTTAGCAAAGGAAAAAATCTTACTGAGATGTGTAAGAAAAAAGAGTGGGAAAAAGGTAGGGGAAAAAGGGAAAGGCCAGTTTTTCTGAAATGTATTAAGATCCTTTCTTGACTAGGGGCTTTATTTTGCTTCCATCATGGCAAAGGACACGTCTTCCCAATCTGTTTAAAATTTTCTGAGTTTTGTAGCATCAGGAAAGTTATGTGACGGATTTCTGCAGGTTTTAATTCAGATCTAATGAGATCTGACCCAATTATAAACCTACTCATGATAACTGATAAGCTACATCAAAAAGATGACTTCAGGGAAGTTGCTTTAAAAGTTATGGAAGGGAAGGTTAGAATTAGAAAACTAAATGGGTATTTCTTTACCTTCTATGCTTAAAGTCAGAAATAATGGAAAACAAAGACAGCAAATTTCTGTTATAGGAATGTGGCTTGAAGTGAGTAATAGACATAAATAAAAGACTGAATAAGTGACAGTTCTGCTATGGCATTTTGGAGAAATACTGTAGTGTTAATGGAAGTGTTAGGAAAACAGAAAATGTTGAGTTATAGTTCTGAATTTAATGCATTAAAATACGTAAGTATGATTTAGCAGTCTTTATTAATGATGGTTACACTGAACATTTTTAAAATTGTTCTAGGTAAAAGAGAAGCTTATTATTTTATAAGTCAAGCAAAATTTGGCAAGGCTTTGAAAATAAACTTAATATAGAGTGAGTGTGACAGATTCTTAAAAGAAGAAAATAAAGCTTTATGAAAACCCCAAAAAAGGCACATTTACATCAAGGAAATGTATATTATGCAACAAGGGGACCTGGGATATCTCTGTATTAATATTAAAGACATTTAATAATGTCAGGAATTTTCCAAATTACACCCGAAAAATGTTTGTGTCTTTTTTTCCTTTCTGAAAGACAAGGAAACAGTCAGTTAAAGGTTCTGCAGTTGCCAATTAATGCATTTGATCTTTTTCTTGTGATGGCATATTCACACAAACTCCTGTTTTATTCTAGCTATTTATTAAAATGGGTAGAAATAAGACAATATATCCTTTGCCAAAGATTGGACTGTACAGATCATTTTATCTGACAGGAAAAAAACCCTAAATTTGATTTGCTAAGCAGTCAGAGACCATCACCCCACCCTTTTCATAAAAGCCTCTCTTTAATGCCATGTCCCAATAAACTCTGACACCTACAGTTGATTTCTTTAGCAAACTGAGTAGTAAATTCAGGAGGAGGAAAACCAGTCTGACCCTTCAGATGGCCTTGGTATTTTATGTATAATATCCTCGGACATGAGTGTCTAAAATAGGCCTTATTTGAATGACACAGGAAGCCTTCTGCCCTATCTACTTTTTATCTACTGATGCAGCATTCTCAGTCAGCACAGAGAATGCCATTGTAAAGTGCCTTCATCTCACGGATTTCAGGGGCTTGGCTGGCAGCTGGCACACTAAAGCAGACTGAACACCTGAATTACCATGAAGTGGGTGTCCCATGTGCAGCACATTATAGACATCTAATCCAAGCACTGCTTAAATAAAGAATCCTGTAACCCCATCCAAAAATAAATCGTTGTAGCCTCTCTTAAAATACCACATGTATGCAGTGGGATAGTCAATTTAATGCAACGTAGCTGTAGCTTATTAACTCCTCCATATTCCAAGAAGTGATTATCTTTACGAAGTTTCAATGAATGTGCTACAGAGTTGGATTGACTAAACTGTGAAGATCATTTATGTTCCAGAGTGAGTACAGGCAACCCGGAAAGTGTTTAAGGATGTCATTAGGTCATGCAGAAAGAAAATTACAGAGGCAAATGCTCAATTAGAACTTAACCTGACCACTTCTGTGAAGAATAATAAAAAATATTTCTATAAATACATTAATGGCAAAAGGAGGGGGCAAGGAAAATGTCCGTTCTTTATTGGATGCGGAGGGGAATATAGTTACTGAAGATGAAGAAAAGGCTGAGGTACTTAGCACCTTAGTTTGCCTCATAAGACAGGTCATCCTCATGACAGCTATCCGCCTGAGCTGGCAGATAGGGACAGGGAGCAGAGCAGGCCCCTGTGTCCAGGAGGAAGCAGTCGGTGACCTGCTGAGCCACTTGGATGCTCACAGGTCAGTGGGACCACATGGTATCTGTGCCAGGGTGATGAGGGACAAGGCAGAGCAGCTCACCAAGCCATTCTCCATCATTTATCATCAGTCCTGGCTAGCTGGGGAGATCCCGGATGACTGGAAGCTGGACAGTGTGAAGCCCATCCATAGGAAGGGCTGAAAGCAGGATCCAGGAAACTCCATGTCTCCCCTGTCTACCTTTAATTGATAAAATGTCAACACACTCCAAATTCTAAGTCGTGTTTAATTATACTGCTAGGAGAGAAGTGACAGTGTACATGTTACTTATCTAGACTGGCTCTACAGATGTTCTGTGGTTTTGCTTCTGTGTGAACAGAGATAACATCAAGAAGACCACAACTCACAGCTGGAGTGTAAAGAGTAGATTTATTCTATTATCTTGCTGGCTTGAGGATTCCAGGAAAAACAAATGGAGACACATACCCTGCTAAGCTCATTTTAGCAGGAGCAAAAAGCAGAAAGGCCTGAGTCCTGTGTTACATATAAAAGGGGGCCTGGAGCACACACAAGTCTTCACCAGGCTGTGTTTTACAATCTCTGGACTTCTTATCTTCCTTCCCCCTCTTGCAAAGAGGCCTCAAGCCTGTGTGAGGAATGCTTTTAAGTTTTTCACAACATTCTGTTGTCTGGTGAGAGAGTTTCATTTCTTTACTAGACAGAAAACAACCCAAAGCAAACACAAATGCAAGAATTCTCTCACACTGAGTATTTTCTAACATCTCTCAGGTGCAAGGTAGGTCTCTGAGCAATGTCAACTCTAAAATCAGCTTATTTTTCTCTCTCCTCACCAACCTTCCATTTTTTTTCTTTCTTCTCCACTTAGTTTTTTAAATCTCTGGCATTGCGAAGCACAAAACCAAGTTAAAACAACAGAAAAGATAATGGAAAAATTAGATTCCCATGGGTACATTATTGTGACAATGTGCAGAAGTGCCTCTGTGCATTTCCACAGAAAGACTGGTAACTGAACGCTTTGCATTTGGTTGAATGCATATCTTCTTAATCAGAAACGTGAACTAATGATCCAGAGTCAATCTTAGGTGCCTGAAAATTCCCTAAGAGCCCCAAATAAAATGCCCTTGATTTTTAACCAACTCCTGGTTGAAAATGAGATGTGCTTTGCACCTTAAATAAAAAGTCAGTGGAGGACTTGGAGCTACACAATAGGATGAGTGCTGAAGAGTGATTGCACTCTTCCCATGCCTTGAAAAGTGCTCTATAAAACCTCTTTTCAAATGTGTTTCTGTTTACAGAGCAGCTAAGGAAGGAATACTGTATAAAATTACCTGGCAACAGTTTGTGTGGAGAAAAATATTTGTTAAAAAAAGGGTAGGCTTTTTTACCAGGAAGGATTCCAACATGTATTTTCTGTATCATCTGTCTTTTTGGTTTTGCTTTTTTTTCCCTCATGCTGCAATTTGTAGTTCCCTAGATCATCCCCGGTCTGATTTGAGTCTGTATAGACAGACACTGGGCAAAAAAGAGGTGAAATGTTAAAAAGCAGAAACAAAAGCCTGCAGGACTAGAAGATCCTGTCTCAGAAAAGCATCTTAAATCTTTCACAACAATTTAACTCAGTCTGTGGCCTCCTCCTTCAGATGGTCAATGAGTCCTAGACCATAAGGCCAACACATGCAGCCACAAAGTCACAGAATCATAGAATGGCCTGGATTGGAAGGGACATTAAATATCATCTAGTTCTGATCCTCCTGATGTGGGGCACCTTTTACTAGACCAGGTTTCTCAGAGTCCCATCCAATTCTGTTACGCATAGAGTTAAAAAAGAAAAAAGAAAAAAACCAAAAATATTCCCCCCAAACCCGCCCCCCAAAAAAAAACAAAAACAAAAACAACTCC
>VZRL01004398.1:713344-743973 GCA_013397895.1 Origma solitaria | reverse complement strand
AATGTTTAAATAAGGACCAAGAAATTATTGAATTAATATTTGAAAGTGTACCAGTGCTCCCACTCTGTCCCACTGTGGTATGCATCCTCTTTTTGTCCACAGACAGTTATGCTTATTTTAAATTGCTCTTAAAAGAATGATCTCACATTACAAGCGAGAGCTGCTTTTGCACCCCTATTCCCCTATTCAGGATTTGTGCTGGTTTATGTGATATATTACACAAACACATAGCAAGATTCTATCCATGTGCATCTTAACTGATAACAAAGGCAATGGAAAATAGGTACTTGGTGGTAACAGTCTCAAGGTCAATTCAGATTGGCTGATATACAAACTGAACTCCAGTTCTATATTCCTTGTATGTGACTATTCTGTAGCCAGAAGTACTCCAAATCATTCAACAAACAGCATAGATCTCAGCACACTGATATGCAAATAACATAGGGGCAGAATTGTAGTGAAAGGCCTCTGTTACACTTTTTTAACCAAAACGGATTCATTAAACATCAACATCGGCAGCGAGTTCTGCCGATAATTTTCACTGTTCTGTAATCCAACCACATTGGCACTGGCTTCAGTTTACTTGGATTTTGCCAAATGGTAGTTCACCAAATGTTTGATATGTTTCTGGGCAATTGAGAAAAGAATATATTGTTGTTGGGATATTTCAACAAACCTTTCAGGGAGCCTCCATATTCTGAGATAACATGAAGCATCCTAACACGTTTTTTCAAAACCTCGGAGAGGAACTGAGCACACAAAAGGGGAAAAAATAAATAAATAATCCTCAATCCTTATTTTAACCCTCCTAGATTTAATGCACAGAGCAGACTAATAAAATATTCCTTTATGGGCAATGAACTCCTAGCATTTTTACAGTATATGGTGTGCACCCTTTTCTAAACTGCTTTTAGATTTTCAGGTATCCAGATTTGAGTCAGACACTCTACACTTTGGATAATTATTTATTCCCTACTTATATTTCTACCTAGATTATATAAGGCCCAGGAACAGTTGGTTTTCATCAGGTACTCAGCATGATCTTCTGTTAACAAGTCTGAATGCCTTGCCAGCTTTCTGGATACATCCAAACTGGACCTCTGTGATGCTGAGAGGAAAAACACATATCATTAATATTATTCATTTCTTGTTGCTATGCATCAGGAACACTAGTGTAAAAGGAAAGAGTGTAGTCAGATTTGGAAGTCTAAAAAGATATATTTAAAAATAAAAAGAATTTTCACAAGAGTATGACGAAAAAAACCAAACTACACAAAAACACAAAAGGGAAAACAACCAACCACAAAACCTTACAGCACCAAAGCTTATAGTATCATATATAAGATGTATTCCATAACTTTCATAATGACTGAAATTAGATTTTTAAATCACTATAATAGCATTTGTCTTTGTATGTTAATATGCTGGGTATAAATATGCTGTATAGTTGCCTTATTCTGATTTAAAGTGTTTAACATATGTACTACTCTGACATCTGACTAATCCTGAAAATTAAGGATCTATTCCAATATTCCATTGGGCAAAAAAGTTTAATAGTTATTTCAAATGTTTCCATTCACCTTTCACCTGGGAACTTTTAACAGTCTGTGACCCTTATAATTTATTCCCTCTTAGGTCTACAGAAGGAATCATGTTTCCAGTCATCCTCCTGCAAGTTAACCATTGTGCAATACCACAGAAGAGGCACATAACATTCTTTTCATATATATTTGTCTTAAACCTGGCTGTCATACTTGAGCATTTCACCCAGCATATGGATGCTCCCAATATAGTATGGAGCAATAATCATCTGCCTTACTAGGCTGTAAGCACAGAGCCTGCACAGCTGCTAATTTGTGGAGAAAAATGTTCCCAAGGAAAACATCATTTCAGTAAGAATTTACATGCAAAAAGTGCAAGCAGCATCCTATATATTGCACATATATGTTGCCTATATGAACACCTCCTGTGCAGCAGACTATGCTAGCACAGATATTTATATTTCAATTAATATGGAATTGGATGTTTTGGTTTGCACAACCTACTTCATCCATTACATCACTGATATGAAAGGAGCATTAAAGTAGTAATAGTCAGTTAGTTTTGTGCATCACTTTTATTCATGGCAGATGTGTAGATCTGAACCCTGAGGGGAAAAGGTACTGAAGGACAAATATCAGGGCACAGGCTGCTTGTTCAGAGCAGAGCATGGGACTTTGAATATTTTCCATCATCCAGTTTTGGAGACTAACTGAGAAAAGATTTATATTAATTTCCTCAAAGAATGTTTAGCATATGGAGAATACAAATTACTGTTTCTGCCTTGGCCTCATTCACCAGAAACAGATTGAATTTTTTTTATTGATTGTAATTGCACACAATGCTGTTGTTACAAGAGACAGCTCAAATCAGTAGCATCTTAATAAGCAAAGTCCTAATGCAACAAACAGTATGCTGCAAAATGCACATGCTTCTCTCTCTTCTCCAGTTGCATAATTCTGATCCAAATCTGTAAAATCTTAATTGATTTGATGCTCAGCTATTAAGAGGCCGTTTATCTAACGACAGTAGTTCAAAGCAGTTGTTTTCATTGAAAAATCAAATTCCCCTCTATTTCTTCCAGCTCTATCATATGATTCTCATTTTAAACTAAACTCCAGAATAAATGTTAGTCTGCTTTATGAAAATTTAAGACACAACTTTGCAGATTTTCTTCCAAATAAATTAAACTACACCAAAAATCTTTTAATCATGTACCAGAGAACAGAAGGGGTAAACTTTTGATTTTATTTGGCTTTCCTGTCACTGGAGGAACACAGGGAGGAAGCATCAATGTTTAAGCATTCACAAGTCTTCCCTTGACTTCAGGATAATCCCATAAGAAACTGAATCTCTTTGCATCTCCATTTCTGCTCTGGGCATGCATTCAGCTGCCTGAGGCTATGTGGTTAAACGGGCAGCCAAGCTCTTCTAATGGCGTGTGGCTGCCAAGAAAGGAAGCTTTACACTTCTCTTGCTTTTTCTCAGTCACTTCTACTCTCCCTCCTTCCTTTACTTGTTTATTTCTAAAATACACAATCAAGGGTTGTGAAACTAAATTTATCAATTTCCAATAATATCTGCTTGGAAGGTAAGTATCTGTTCCTCCTTCCTCTCATTTAAAGGAAAGTGTTAGTCTCACAGCAGCTGCAAGCTGGTTTCCACATTCGAAGTACTAGTGGTGACACTGAGTAGCAAGTCCAATGTGGTTGTTTTGTCTTGGAACTTAGTGGGAAAAACTCTAAATTATGTCAAGCAGAAATATTCAGAAATGTGTGGGTCACTTAGTGTATTTGCTGTTTCAAAATAACTGATGACCCTTTTAGACAAATATAAACCAGATTTTTTAATGGGGGTATTTATATTCCAAATATCTTCATTAATCCAAAATTGAACCAAGGCTGTTTATCTCCTCTACTTTAAGGTGCATCTAGTGGATCCATATCTAATATGATGCAGTCAATACTCTTCACCATTTAATTGACTTATTACTTTTTTCTCACATTCTTATAATTAGCATAGATCCCTGTGTGTCAACAGGACTTGTAATTATTTCATTGTCTTTGGGAAAATTACGTTCTTCTGCATTTCTCACTTAACACTTTTTACTTTAACTGTTAAATTAAAAAATAGATTGTTCCTTTTGCTTCTTGTTTTCTAATTTACTGATATCTCTACTTATTGACCATATGTTCCTATCAGCAGAATGAGAAGAACCAATGTATAAACTTATGGATTTGATAAACATAGACTATTTTCTCTCTGAGGTTGCCCTACTATTTCTGCAAATATGTTAAGGCTTGTGCAATGTAAAGTATGGAGTCTTCCTAGTGATCATAACTCTCAGTCATTTCAAGCAAAATGAAAACTGTGGTTGTAATGATTTTATTGCTCTTTTGGAGAAGGCAGAGATCTGCATTTACAGGTAGGTGATTTTGGGGTTTTGTAACATTTCTTTTAATTGAATAATTTTATTTTTGTTTGTGCTCAATCTATCTGCACTTTAAAGTGGCCAAAAATTTGTTGATCAAAAGAAGTGTTCAAGGCCAGGCTGGCTCAGATTCTGAACTAACCTGGTGTACTGAAATGTGTCCCTGTCCATGACAGGGGTTTGGAACTACTTGATCTTTAAGGTCCATTTCAAACCATGCCATTTAATGATTCCGTGACAAAGACAGGTTGACAGACACTGCAGACTGGATTTAGTAGTTCAGAAAACTCAGAATGTGGCAGAAATGGATCCTGTTACCTTTTACTTTCTGTGGGATTTTGATCTACTATCTGATGGCAAAATACCTTAATACTGAGTTAAGCCAAATGATAGGTGATATCCTTATTCCTCCTCTTTAATCTGGTCTACTTTGAATAAAATACTTGCATAGCCATTGATTAGATAATGAAATTTATCCACCAAAAAAACTGCAAGACATTCATCTGCCCTGTACTTTTAACCCATCATTGCTCCATCAGGTACTCAGACAAGAACAGTGATTGTTGTAAAAGCAGCACCCAACCCCAGATGACAGCCCTGCTTCACAATCTCAAAATTTGTACTCCATATTAGTCACCAGCCTCCGGAGAATGAAGACATGAGTCTTCCCAGACACTGAAGCAGATAAAATCACATATCCCCATGACTGTTTTGCTGTTCTAAATAGCCGAATCACCTGTTAGCTTTCTTCCAAATAGAGAAAATTAAATACATTTGCAGCAAAGTACAAGGGATTGTACATATAGGAAAATATTACATATTCAGTATATCTTAATTCCTTCAGGCTGAATACAAAACAGAACAAAACAAAAAGCTCTGCAAAAACCAACCAACCAACCAGCCAAAAAACACACCATAAAAAACACCCCAACTCCCCCCCGTATTTTAAATTAGGTTATTAAAAGCTAGAAATTTTATTATAAGCCACAGACTGAACGGATTGAAGCTATATTCTGACTGGCCTTATTTACTAGAAATAATTTAGCTGCTCTTAAAGGTATTAGCTGGAAATAGAGGTAAATTAGATATTGTCTCCTTCCAGTTATGCCAAGTAGCTTTGCATGAGCATACACAATCACAAAAGGCATACTCAATTTTTTAATTACTTGATTGATTGTGTTCAGAAAGAAACATTGCAGGAAAAAATCTACCCGTTTCATGTGTTGTAAATATAGTCAAAATTGAAGCTGTTTGATTTATTAATAACGTGTAAATAACCAGCAGTCAGTGAACTGTGCGTTCATGAAGGCAAAATGCAATATTAAATACTTAAAACACCTAGATATTTCTAAAACACCTTCTGTAAAAATCCCAAGACATTCACACAGGCACACATGCACTCCCCTCAGAGTCCACCTCAACAGCACTCCCCTTCTCTCTTTAAGAATGAGGATTTCTCTGTTTCTATACCCTTCTGCTGGAGGTGTAGGTTCTAGGTTTACACGTGCACATGACAGTCGCTACAAAACAATAAAACATATTCTCATGGGAAAGTGCCCACCTCAACCTCAGACATGTACCTCAGAAGTGTGGACTGTTATTTCTTGCACCCAAAATGTCACTCTTCAAGCTAGATTCACGCCCCCATGGCATCTGATGGAAAGATTCTCAATAAGATCAAGGTACAGATTGCAATGTCAGTGGGGTTATTTCTGAAAGTGTCAAAACAAGTTTTGACTGCTTGTCTGTCGCTTTCTTCTCTCTCCCCACTATCACAAATTTTCAAGCTTCTCTTGAAGTTCTTCTCAAGCTGATGCCTTTATTTTTAAATCGTTTAGTGTGGCCAATGGATGTCCTTAACATTGTCAGTTTGTGGCAAACTCCCTCTTAGACAGTTTTGGATGTTCTGTTGACACTCACCTCTGTTTTATCAACTGCTGACATCCTGGATGGTTTGCCAAAGGGAGGCTGAGCAGGCACCCCCACAAGCATTGTTAAGGAGCACAAGACGTTTTCTCTTCTGTTACTGGTTCCTCTCATCTTCCATCATGTGTAAAACTTGTCTTGCAGTGAAAACAATCACAAGGGATTACACTGGATAATTTGTGAGCAATGTTAAGATTTTAGTGGTCTTCCAAATTCATTGGTTATAAATAGTGTCCAGAAAACTGGCTTTTTGGAAGAAGATGGAGAATTCAAAGTAATTGGATTATTTGAAAGTCTCAGTTAATGAAGTTGAACTTTACTCTAGTATTCCAATTAATGAATGCATAAATTTACATAGACATTAATAATGTTTTTCTCATTAATCTTATCACCATCTCATTTAAAAATAAGGGCATATATCATACTATCACACAAGAGCTAACCTTGTTCGCTAGAGATATCATTCTTACGATTTTCCCTTTCTTTGATTCTAGTTTCTTTCTTTTCATTAAATATATTTTATTATTCTTTCAGCTCACCAGCAGAAATTGCTTGTTTTCATCCTTTCTATTCTTTAGTAAAAGCAAGAAATGACGTTTCACTTCCAAAATAAAGAATGAACTTGGATAGTTCAACAACCAATGTAAGACAAAACCATAATATGGTTCATAAAAACATTGGTGTTAGCATTTTGATGAAAAATCTTAATGTCCTTTCTGAGTAGAGCACACTCTCTGACTAGACAAGAAAGGCTACATTCTTAAGCAGTTGTTGGATCTGATTAAAATACAAATATATTCCAGAAAAAAAAAAAATTCTGCATGCCAATAATTTTTTGCTTAATTCAGATTTTAGTTTGGACTCATTTTTTTACAACCAATTGCTTTTCAGCTAGTGACTTATTTTAAACACATTTCCTGTTTCTCATGTTGGTTTCCTATTCTTTTGCTTACAACTAGATGAAAACTTTCATATTGATTGCCTTTGGAAATAATTTCCCTTTAATATCTAGGAATTTTTATTAACCCAGACGGTGACGCAAGGAACTGGATTTATATAGTTAATGTTGAAGAAAAGTGATTCCAGGAATTTTTTAAAAACTCAAAAAATTTGTTCTAAGTTTCTGCTGGCAGCATTGTATAAACTGCTCATTCTTTCTTTATTTATTCTAAAGGTAATGAAATATGACTGCATATGAAATACAATATTAATTTTTCAATTGTACAACAAATTTAAACACCAAGTAGGGCCAGTGTTTATCTGTTGGGGGGTAGGAGGGCTCTGCAGAGGGATCTGGACAGGCTGGATCAATGGACCAAGGCCAAGAGCAGGAGGTTCAATAAGGCAAAGTTCCAAGTCCTGCACATGGGTCACAACAACCGCTGGTAGTGCCACAGGCTGGAGAAGGAGTGGCTGGGAAGCTGCTTAGTGGAAAAAGACCTGGAGGTGCTGGTGACAGTGACTGAACAGGAACCAGTGTGTGCCCAGGTGGCCAACAAGGCCAATGGCATCCTGGCCTGTGCCAGCAACAGCATGGCCAGCAGGACTGGGTACTGGTTGCCCATCTGTATTTAGCACTGGTGAGGCCACACCTCAAGTACTGTGTCCAGTTCTGGGCCCTCACTGCAACAAAGACACTGAGGTGCTGGAGTGCCTCAACAGAAGGGCAACAGAGCTGGTGAAGGGTCTAGAGAGTGAATCACAGGAAGAGTGGGCTGAGGGAGCTGTGGGTGTTTAGCCTGGAGAAAAGGAGGTTCAGGGGAGAGCTTACCATCCTCTACCTCCTGTCTACCTAGCAGGAGCCTGTAGCAAGGGAGGCAATCAGCTTCTTCTCACAGGCAATTTGTGACAGGACCAGAGGACAGAGCCTCAAGCTGTACCAGGGGTGGTTCAGGTTGTACATCAGGAAGAATGGCTTCATGAACAAGCTGCCCAGTAAAGCAGTGGATTCACCATCCCTGGAGGAGTTCAAGAAATGACTGGACAGGGCACTTAGCTCTGTGGTTTAGTTTACAGGGTGTTATTTGGTCGAAGGTTGGACTCCATCATCTTGGAGGCATTTTCCAACCTTAACAGTTCTGTGATATATATATATTGTTAGGAAGCAAACTTCTTAAAATAATTTACTTTTTTTTTTACAGTTTTGAACAACGGTGAGATATAAACTGTAATATTATAAGCATGATTCATGACTCATGATGAGTGAACTCATCAAGAAGTGTTGATAAGTGTCAAGTATTTCTTCTATAAACTTGCTGAATTAATTCTTTTTCAATATGATGATCATAGTTTAGGCAAACATTTCTCCACCCTCAAAAGCACTCCAAGATATATCTTTTCTTATTTAATATTCATGTGAGATCATTCTTGGATAATGCATGCAAGACTGGATACTCCTTTTACAGTATTTAAACAGCAGATTAAATTTCTTCAAACTAAAGAATATTAAAATAGAAACTTGGGAAAATTCAAAGTATTACTTTTATTGCAATGGAACTTACAAGAGGAAATAACCTGAGGAAGAAAATGAAAAATGCCGTAGACATCACTTTCTCCTTTTTTTGCCGTTACAGTAGAAGTAGTAGTTTGGGGAGAATGATGATTCTATGAATTATGCATGTTTGATAATGCCTAGAAGGTGCAGTAAGTTTAAGCACAAGAAATTTACCTTATGTTGGTAATCTGTTACTAGTACATTAACAATTGATATAGATGAAGATATCTGACAAATAGAAATATTAGGCTGGACAGGTGTTTGGCAGATCAAGAGCACAGACAGAGACCTGTGAGTCACAAAATGCTAGTAGGAGGCAGTTACACAGTAAGGTAGACAATTTCATGAGAAATGATTTCACATGAATAAAGGGACAGAAAGAAAATGAAATATCTATTGATATCTCTCTTAAAAGGGAGAAAGAAAACAAATGGCAGGAACAAAAAACAGAAAGGAAGACCATAGAAGTAATAGAGTGATAAGGTATCCCCAAAATCAGTGGCAAAAAACATACCAGTTGCTCTGAATTTGACTGCAAATTTCAATCAGATGAATGACTGTGGCTTTCATGGTGGCTAGTTCTGTCTAAATGGCTGACTCCAAAACTGTGGAAACCTAACCCTAATCTAGAGCTTCATGCCATTCCCTCAGGCTCTGTCCCTGGTCACCAGAGACAAGAGACCAGTGCCTGCCCCTCCGGTGACATTCCAACCTTGAGCCAGCACCTCAGTCCATGCCTTGTCCCTGTTTTATTTACTAGTTGAAATACAGACTCTGTTTCACAGAATTGTTGATACAGAAGACACTTAGAAAAGATCTGGTCTGCAACCGGAAGATAAAAACTCAGCATAATATGAGTAGTTGAAATTTCATTTCTGTGGAGACAAAACGGTAAAGTGATAGCTGAAGGAAGATGAACCTCTGTAAAAAATGCATAATCGGAAAAAAAGGCCTAAAGTAAATGCAAAAAAAAAGTTATTAAGAAGAACAGAACAAGTAGATAAAATATTTTTTCCTGCAGATAAATTGGTTTAATTACATCATTGAAAGCAATAGAAATATATTTTGACAACTGGAACTGGTATTTTCTTTATAGTATATTCTTGTACATTTTTAATTTTTCTTTGATATTTCCTGATACTGTATGGAATTTTCCCTCCCTTAACTCTTCCAAATCCCACACATGTTTGAAATCCTTACTCTTATCACCCCCACACCATATTGAAATATGGTTAAATGCGATTTGACTTAAGCTTCAAACCTAACATTCAGCATTATGTTGCTCAGTAGTTACTGGCTCATTTGCTCTAAGATATATTTATTTGAAAATTCAAGTCTGTAGGGAAAGCAAACTTGAACTGTTTGACATTGGTCAATAGGCTGCAATTGCTTGAGCATGTTGGCAGTCATCCACAAAATTAGTCGCGATATCCTGTTGACCCAGTTTGAATTCTGCATTGAGATTATATATACTCTATTATTTGGTTTCAGCCATGGTTTGGGGAATACCATTTCCAATTTTTGCAAGTTTTAATTCTGTTTTCACAGCTGTTGACTAGCTGTCTTCCTACTGCTTTTATCTTGAGGATTTTATCATGTTCTATTCCCTTTTGATGCTTTTATTTGGCATTATGAATAGGTTTACATTTCTTTGCCAATACTGTGTTTTAAGCCTCACACAAAATCCTCTCACAGGCCTTCTGAGAACTCAACAGTGAGGTTATTGAGACATTTTAGGACCACATCAATCCCATGTCTAATACAATAGGGTTTTTTCCTATATTCTTTAGCCTCTATATTATTCAGGGTTTTTTTTACTTTTTTCCTCACTAGTCTAAGGACCTTCTCAGTTAGTCCTGGTGTAAATCAACTGCAATTTAAAACAGCAACAGCAACTAATATTCCATGAGACAATGTGTGAAGCAAGGGCATATTCCGTCCTTCAGTTTCCTCAGTGTCTGTTTAAAATCCAGTCATATACAGGAGAATCTGGTAATTTTTTTGATAGGCAAAGCTTAATCATTTCACATTTCTACTTCTTTCTATAACCATGCAGGTAAGCAATTCCACAGAGGTCCAAGCAGAATGTGTAAGAATTCTAACAGATTTGTAATTACTCTCATTTCTTCAGGGCTGGTATCTGTAAGTAGTATATACCAATGGTTTATAGGCTACATTGTCAAGAGTAAGATTTACTATTCAAACTGGTTAGGCTTAAAAAAAATACTACACAGGGAAGGACCAAACGCAATAATTATTTCTATAAGTAATAAAAGTACAGCATTTTTTCCTATGGATTTCTGACATATTTCCCCCTAATATTCCTGACATGCTAATGTGAAAAAAATTCTTTATATAAAATATTTATGTATAAATGCTCACTATTGAAATAATATTCTTCTGTTTGTTAGTCAATAAATTCAAACAATTCCTGTGGTATAAAGATTTAATTTAATTCTACTTGGCGCGCACATCATTAAATTCAATAAATCTTTTATAATATGAACTAAATTAAAATTTCTCTGGAAGTTTTATATGCCGGATTCCAAGTCAGTTTACTTACAGTGATACTGCAGAAAAAAAGCAATAAGGGATTTTTGCTGCCTAAAACTACCTCAATGTCACTGAATAAAAATAATGGAGTGATTCAATGAGGCAATTGTTCTACTGATCACAGTCAAACTCTAGCTGGTTCAACTCTCACTTTTTTCTTGTATAAAGTTCAGGAGAAAAAACCAGAAGCCTAAGCATTAACTTCAATGGAATAATCATGTGCTTAACTGCTTTTCTAAGTAAGTGTAGATTTAAAAACACATTTAGAAATAAGCTGGAGGCATCCTTGACTGTTTCTGAATTGGGACTTTGATTAGTAGATTTGTTTACATGTAACTGAAATTTGTACTACAATTTTGTTTTATGTAAGTATAGCTTCCCAAGAAATTAAAGTTCATCCAATTCTAAGACGGAAAACCAGCTTCGTTACTTAGAATGAGCCACTAGTTTATATAATTAGAGCATAGAGTAGGTGTTTTCCTTTCATAAGCCCTATCTCTAAATCAAATGTACGACTGGTTCCCTAGATTTTTTAACAGTTGAGCATGAAGTATGTAAAATGAAAAAAGTTTTCTTAATTATTCTAGCAGAGTGTCATAAAAGAAACTGGTGGAACACAAAATTTCTGTCCTCACTAGTGTGTTCAACCTCAGCATACCTCTGCTCTTCTGATGTTTTCATGCCAAAAGTCCCATGTCTGAGCTTTCTGCCTTGCTGATTAATTTCAGATATGATAAAGTCTTGTCTGGAATTTTCTGAAGTTGAGAAAGTACATAGTCCCATTGGGACAGAGAATTACTTATATTTCAGTTGTGTTTTATGTTGAGATATCTATGATGATAAGTTTTTCTGTGCCAAAAATAATGAGAAAAGCTGGAATATTTATCAGCAGAGAAGAAACTGAAATAATAAAAATTATCAAAACCTTAAATACGGAAATCAGTTGCTAGTACGTAATTTTTCAATTTGACTGTAATTGAATATTAAGTGACAAACCTGTGTGTGTATGTGTGAGCATATAAAAAGTGTTTATACCACCTTAGTGCATCTGACACAGAATAGCATTACTTTTACAAACATAGTTGTCATTTATATGACACCAAATTTTTTTTATGAGACTTGTCAGGGAATATCATATAAGCAATGTTATTGTTTCTTGGATCAATTTTCAGCAGACATGACCACTTTCAAATTTGATATGCATTTATATCAAAATACATTTGGGTGTGCATGAATATTTTTTTCTTGAGTGTTGTTTGAAAACCATTTCAGAAACAAGGACTGCTGCCATGGTCTTCTCCTGTCTTGTGATACTTGTTTGACAGGATAAAAATGTAAATCATTAATTGAACTGCAATTTGTTATCAAAAAAAGGATATTTAATGTATGTCGTATAGAAGCAGCTTTGTTGATGATATATTTTCCAGCAAATATCTCCAAACAAATAAATGATTATAAAAAAAGAGAGCTTTGCAACTTTATATGTATATAAGGGTTGAGGAAAATAAGAGAAATAACATTCTTTATAACCACATAAATAGATACACTCTCGTAGTTTTGAAAATGTTCACTGTTTCACCTATGGAACCAGTGACACTATGTTATTTTTTGACATCCAACTAAATAATTGAATGGCAGAGTAAGATGAGAGTCTTATGATATTAAACAAAGCAAAAAAATTATGATAACACTATATAAGGAAGACAGTTATTAGAGAAAAACACTCTACTTTTGCTAACTAACAGGGTGAATTAGCAGTAATTTGTGAATTAAAAATTACCTGTTTGTTAACAGTCTACAATCAAAAATATTCAGTGAGGAAAGCTGTGAAAATTCAGAGAAAAAAAAATTTAAAGCTCTAAATCCTTGCATCTTTATATATAAATTATTAATGATTAATTATTCATGAATTCTGATTTCAGGCAAGATTAATGGCCAATATTTAAAATTAATGCCTGAAGTTTTATATTTCAATTTCTAGCAAGCCTTGAGAACTTAGATACCAAGATCTCTTCTCTGTTAAGCTAAAATGCTTAAAATCATAGATGCAAACTGAAAAGCCCATTCATAAATTAATATCAAGTTAAGTAGACAAATAGACATTGTTTGACAAGCAGAAAAAATACCAGCTAAGCCTCCTTTGTTGTTAATTTCGGTCCTTATGCCCAATGCTCCGCTTCCTTTTTGACAACCCTCCCAAGGTAACAGCCATCCTAATGGCAAGTCCATAGCATGGACATTACACATCTATTGATTCATCAGAAAGCAACTGTCAAAATGGATTGCATGATGACTGACATCTCCTATCCTTTCACTGCAGATACATATTTTCATAAAACTTCCATCACTTTTTCAAATATAGCTGAAATTGGGCAGCGTGCATCAGGAAGAAATGGAGGGAAAACATATAGAAGACATATGGATGGAGCCCTTAAACATGTAAAAAGTTCTGAGGCTACTGAAGTTAATTGAAGTTATAGGAAGAACTTAGTAAACACCTCTTTCTTTCTTTTTTTTTCAATGAATGACTCCTTTGTTAAAAACTCCTACTTTATGGAGAGACAAAAAGAAGTAGAAGGTCACAGTAATGTGAGGACATTGTACCAGTCCATCAGTTATTTTCCTCAAGCCACAGATGATAAATTTTAGTATGCTAATATTTGGCAAATTTTTCTAATAGGTGAAATTAAGACCAATGCTGAATATACAAAACTGTTAAGAGTATTACTGAATTGTGCAACTGATTTGAGTACCTTAATATATGAATTTGTACAAACTTACAAGAGCATTCATTACTTCTAATATCATCTCAGCTCTTACCAACGCATTCTTACATTTTGTTTTTAAATAATTTAAAAAACCAAAAAATTGAATGATCCTTTGACCACATTGCACAGATGCAATGATTTAGATTCTATCAATCAGCCTTGCTTCTGCAAAGGGCACCTCCTCAGCAAGTACAGGATAACCTAACTCACCGCTGGCCGTGAACTTATTCTAAAACAGAAAAGTTACTTCTCTGATATGTTTACACCTCTTTTTTTTTTCCAAAACTCTGAGTCCGCTACATCCTTGTTCTTCAAATCTAACGTCCATCTAACCAACACATAAAGTCAATATCACCCTATTCACCAGGTCAGAATTTCTGTTGGTCCCTCTTTTATGCTATGGCAAGGTTAGGAGATCACCTTATTTCCTCTTGAAAATCTTTTCAAGCCCTTGCTGTAAATGGTATATTGTGCTATGCAAAAGGCAGATCTCCAGAGGAAAGATAAAATTTCTCTATTTGGACTTCTAACAAAGAGCAGGAGGAAACATTCTCAAAAAAAGAAACGTAATCATGAGACAAATCAGTACCAGCTGTAATGAACACCTGAGATCCTTAAATCCTATAGAATGAAAATAGCTTTTTGGCTCCTTCTCTAACAATGTGAAAATGGGGCTTTTGAGGGGGGGTATTATCTAACTTTAATTTGATTACACCTGCAGTATACTAACTAACTGAGCAGTAACTCAAAGCTATATCATGTTATATTTTACTTCCTTTCTAGATTTACTAACACGGGGTTATTGAAAGATTATTTTAGTTCTTTTTGTTGTGTAAACACCATTGCTCATTACAAAGCAAGTGTATTGGTCTACTATTTGAGGTTTAGATACTTATTTTCATTACAAGAAAAACAGTAATACTTTTTCATGTAATACTGTATTATTCTTATTTTGTTCACTGTCATAGTCATTGACTAATGATCCAGGATTTTTTTACTTCTTGTTTTTCTGTTTTTCCTAATTCTGTCACTGACCCTAAAAGACAATACCAAGGAAGTAGGACTTGCCTCTGGTAAATATACAGTTAAAAATTTATTTCTTTTTGTTCCCTCTCATTCAACTTGAATGGAGTTACTTCAAATCCATGAAATAGTGTGAGAAACAGAATTAAGGCTTAACCTCATATTTTTCCTGAGCTTTATTGTTAGCCTGCCTACTTTTTCCAGTACTAGATTAGAGAAAGAGAAATAAGCAAACTGAAAAGCTAAAGAAAAACTCCTAAACTTAACAATTTTGTAACTAGTGACAGCAGGCAAAAGATGAAAATTGTCATAATTGTTTCTTCCATGTGTTATAGTTTAACAGGCTTCCATTTGAACCTCTAGAGTAAGAAAGCAACATAATAGAAATTGTGCATGACCTGAGGACAGGACTTGGAGCCAAGAATTTATGGAAATAATCACTGATCAGATGCCCTCTTGGGCTTGCCCTCTTTGCTAAAAAGAAAAAGATATAAATTAAGTTACTTATCACTTACTCATCACGAGTAGTTGCTAGAGAATTTGTGAGGCAGCTTAAAAGCTTAGCAGTCTATTCAAGTCCAAGGAATGGAGCTTGACAAGTGAAGAGCAAATAATGTCTAGGTTAGCAGTCTTCCTGCTGGTTCTCCATTTTTCTGTTTGAGTTGTGTCCAGCCTTTAACTTTTTCAAGTGGATTTTTGTTAAAGGAAGATCAATGAGGGAAGGAAGGTCAGTCAGATAGGAGAGAAGAGAAAATGAAAGGAAGAAAAGAGTGGAGAATGGCATCAGTGGGAGTGAGACTGAAGCAATGACTCCAGACAGAGTGGTGTGAGCTGGAACAAATAGCTAAGCGATACCAAGAGTGTTCAGTCTGAAAATTATACATAACACAGGTAGAGTCAATGCACAAAGGTTCCTAGGTCAGCAGTAAGCACCAGACAGCTGAATTACATTTCCAATGTTAAGGTTTTTCTATCTTAGACTCTCTGATCCGCATGGAATGTTAGCAGAAAAGGAAAAGTGAGATATGCCTACATAAAAACTGCCTTTAAGAATTATTCTCAGGTCTCACTGAGAGTACCCTGTTAGGATTAGTATTTACCTTAAACTTTACATAAAGTTTAAAGGCAGCTATATCTTATGTTTCGCTCCCTTTTGGTTTTTTTTTTTAAATTACATGTCCATTTGAGCAGATACAGAGAGAAGGAAAAGGAAAAGCAAGGAAGAAAGGCAGAAGAATATCTAATTCCTGAATCCAGGACTAGGAATTTATGACAAAAATTTCAATTCTCTTGCACTGTATGACCATTTTCAGAGGTGAATCCTTTGCTGAAAAGAAAATAGAAGTAACAGACTGTCAGAGTTGGTCTGAAAACATAGCCTTGATTCTAACATCTTTAGCTTAATTAAGGAAGATCCTCCTGAATGTATTAATCTTTGACTGGCCATTATTAACCTTATTTTGAAATTTCTTGGGTATAGCAATGGTTGTCTTCAAGAAACTTTATGGAATCCTTTTTCACTCTTTCTCTAGATGCCTTTGAGCAGAAACCTATTACTTCTCTTGACGTCTATCCCTCAAAGGCCTAGCTCAGAGCTACATGCCCAAACTCAAATACAAACACTGTCCTTGGATTGTTATAAATGCAGAGAGAGTTTCTGAAAAATGTGTGTGAAAAGAGAATAGTCAATATGTGTTTGTGGTCTAAAACATACTAGAAAAGAAGAAATAATGTTACTTTCAGTGTGTCAGCAGCTTTGTTACTCTATAAGAAAATAAACCTTAAAATTAAAAATAAAATTAATTTTATTATGTTGTTATTTATTTATTTATAAATTAAATTCTTCACTCAACTAATGACTTTTATCTTAAAGCTCTGATAACGATCTTGCTGCTGTGTCATTTTTCTCCCTTTTCTTTCATATAACTCTTTGAATAATCTCGCTTTAAAACCATTACTGATTGACGGTTCCTTGAGCACTTCAGGTAAACTTGACTGTTCACTTACGCTTGGCCTTTAATAAGTGACAGCATTACTTTAAAGACTGTAAACAGGTTTTGCTAACGAATCAAATTCTTCAGACATATAAGACCTATTAATTTTTTCCGCTTAACTGATATTAGATGCTTTCCTCTTATTTCTATGTATCTTATTTAGTGATCCTAAGTAACACAAAATTCGGTATAAAGAAGAAAATGTATAGTACAGGATAGATTTATTTAAAAATTAATCAATGCAATTTGTAACTTTACATTTTTAAACATGTAATTTTGGACAGATCAAACAAATTTCCTTAGTAAAGGATGAGTTCAATTTTTGATTTTAATACAGTTCATCTGACTTCTACCTTTATCCAGACTTCCATCTCATTAAGACAAGAAGCAGATTTACATTTAAATATTGCAAAAACATTTACCAATTTAAAATTGTATTCTAGAAATTTTTTAAAAATCATGGTTCGAGTTTATTGATAAGAGAACTAATGGGAAAGCGATGAACAAAAGTTAGGAAATTTGTTTAAAAATCAAAGTGCCGAAAGGGGGTAAGAAACAAGCAATGGGCATATGTTTTGCAAATCAGCAATGTACCCAATCTCCTTCTAAACAAGCCCTAAACGAAATATCAGTGGCAGTTGCAGACCAGGATACATTTATTCTGTTGACAGTGCACTGTGCATTGCAGATATACCAAAAAAAAAAAAAAAAAAGAGAGAAAGAATATATTTCTACAAAATATCAATGAAACGGTCATTGTCAATGCTGAGAAGTTTGTAATTACTAATTTTCTTTTTGCATATTTTCTTTTCTTTAAAATGTGAATTACTTAGAGGATTTCAGCAACTTTTTTTCTGGGCAATGCAAATGGTATTTTTCCTTCTTAGTTTCAATGAGAACCTCAAAATAATCTAATAGTGAACTTATGACATATGCAAGCATTTTTCATGTCCATATTTGCTCATATTTCTATTTATTCACTACATTCAAAAATTCTCCCAAATGGGAATATTAAAACCAAAAGACTTTTAAAAACACAATGGAAAAACAAGTTAGAAAGGAAGTTGGACATTCAATTTATAACACGCACAGGTTCTTCTATTAAGAAGATAGACACACTCAGCATTTTACCTAAGTAATGTATTTAAAGAAAGAACACCTGTAAGTACATGTTAAATAATTCAATACTAGGTCAATAAAAAGCTTGATTCTATTGTAGATCTACATACGATTCACCACAGAATTAGGAACAAATGTACATCTTCTCTTCCTAATTTTATTTTATACATTTATATTTTTATATATATCTCTATATATCTAGATCAGCTCTTTGTATCTATGCCTATATCTATCTTTTATAATAAATTCCTTAACATGAAATGTATTTTTTAACCTTTGGTCTGCTAACAATTTTATTTGCACCTTGGCTCCTCCTTTGAAACTGGTCCCTAAGGCCTACAAGCCCATATCTTGAAAGAACGCTAGAGAGATTAACATTCATTGGCTGCCTGATTCCTTCCATGGCTTGTTTTGTGAATACCCTACTAGGACTACTTAATAGTTCTGTTTAGATCCCCAGATCATTACAAGAGGTAAAATTAATACCACACTGCTCTTACGAACAGGATTTGACACGTTTTCACACTCTCACAATTACGCAGACAGAGAAGTGGCATCACTTAGCAGGTGGACTGTTTTAGAAAGAAAGAACAATCTGGTTTCAAATCAAATTCTCTTGGGAAAACACAAAAATATACAACTAAAAATATATTTTGAGGTTATGTATTGATTTGAGGGCATCTCTTAAATCCCAGGGAGAAGCTTAAATCTCAGTTTCCAAACCAGAAGATCCAGTGTGCTGGGAAAGTCACAAATATAAAATCAATAGGAAACCCTAAGATTTCCTGGGGAGATAGTGCCATAAGGAGACACATATGTTCACTTTACATCCATAGGCTGGAAACTTATCCTGATATAGATCCTTTCAAAAGACAAAGCCTTTTCTTTTAAAATAAAGCTGTGATATGATGTCACCTACTAACAAATTCGTGTCACATTTCCCCTGAAGAATGCTCTAACAAATGATAGGCCATTTTTTCTTTAGAAACCTTCTTTACCTGGTAGAATGAGATTTTCAACTATACAGAGGAGAATTCAAGATCCATTAGAAACACCCTGCATGTGACTCGGTAACCTTGCGGGGTGGGGACTCGTGAGGGAAATAGTCAATTATGGGTTTCTTGTCAAGTCTGCTCATCTTTATTCCCCAGAACACTGATTACTAAAAAGCATAAAAGAGCCTCTTGAAGCAAAGACAGAATTTATGAACACTATAAAAGCTGAATTATAGAACGATATACATTCTAGGGCTTCTCACTCCCCATCAATTTGTTCTTTTACCTCTTTCTGTATATTCCTGTGAATCACATCATGTTGCCTGCAGAGTAGCAGAGGAAGAAGGGAGTGCTTCCCCTGGCTAACCTTAGGCTACAGTACTCACTAAAAGTAAAACAAGAACACCTCCAGGAATGTGTGAATTTTAACCCCCTAACCTGAGGTCATTGAACCTGAGTGTACAAATGCTGTAAATCTTAGACATGTTTTTAGTTCATTGAGAGCTCTACTGTCAATGGTAAGCAGTTGTTCTTAGGGAATGCATATTAAACATCCTTTGAAAAATTTGGTACTTGGCTGCTTTTAGGCATGCAACAGCTGCTGAGCTGTGTAGACTGCAGCAGTTTTGGTGCATTTCAGTGAGAAAGTCACACTAGGCACTGGGGAAGTTTCAGTCAAAAGGGGAGACACCTGTGAGGTTTAAACATCTGCAAGATTAGACTTTTTATTGTCATTTATAGCTTCAGTCTGTAAAATCTGTCTATATCCTTCATTTGATATATGTCTTCCTGTCCTTGGGATACACAGATCTAACAATTTACAATTCACTGCAGCAGGGTAAAGAAAAAAAAACCAACAAAACGCAACAGAAAAAAAAAGCCTTTGAGGTAGGAATGAAAACAAAATAAAAATATTACCTGTTTTTTCCAAGGCAAAACAATATGTTATTTTTATTCCCTAGTTTAGTAACAAGTTATTTTGTTTGCCTAAATTGTTCAATCATTTTATTTAGAACAAGCCCGAATTTAGTCTGTTTCTTCTGCCTAAGACAAGCAGTCAATTTTAATTAACTCAGTGTGCAGGAGTCTTTGGCATTTGTGGAAACTGGGCACACAGCCAATCCCCAAAGCACCTCTGATCAGTTTGCCTGGAAAGAAATAAAGAAGAAGAAGATGTTTGCTTTGAGAGCTTGGAATTATATTCTGAAATCTCAACAGCTGGAAATAAAATTAATTACACAGTCCTGCCTTCTTTGCCTATCAGTGTACCTACCTTGACTTCCCTGACCCTACTCACATGAATAAGTCCAGGAGAGTTTCTGCTCTAGATATATTTTTTACAATGTGGAAATATTTATATAGGTATACCAGTTCAGTATTCATGGTTCTGTTTAGTTCAGTATAACTGGAGTACTTAATGCAATAATAATAATAACACTATGTTATTTAAATTAATGCCTGTCTGTGTGTGTGCTCACACATTTTAAAAGCTTCAATAGAATAAATTTTGAGGGGACAGTTAAAAAGTCATCAAAGATTTTCTTTAATACATTTTGGACTGACTATATGAGATGTCATTTTGTTGGTAGGAGAGGTACATCAAATTTTTAAAGAGCTAGGGTTTTTTATTCTTTTCTTTAATCTGAAATATAGAATCTTCAGTATGTGCAACCTTCCCTCTACTCCTCTTATAAAGCATCATGTGTATGAATTGTAAAGCAACATATGTGAGAATATAGGCAATTTATTTTACAATTGACTAAACCTAGAAATAACAAGGTAACCTTTTAAGATTTGCAGTGAGAGTTCCTAAAAAAAAAAGTGTACTTTATCTAACCAATCAAATAGTCACATTTAGCTCGATTCAGCAAATTCTAATCTAAGAAAATGGAAGTTTGTTTTTCTCCCTGAAAAATAGAAATCAGATGAAAATGTGCTGTGTACAGAACATTTCTTCCATTATTCAAATTGTTTTTAGACAACAAAATGTTTACAGTGTTGAAATTTAAAGCAAAGATTGAAATTGTCCCTTGATAATATCAAATGCAAACATTTAGTGGATTTTTTACAGCATTAAAAGACATCTTAAAAAGAAAAAAACACACCACAATTAAAGAAGATCTAAATGAACTAAACCTTAGCCATTATTTTTACTACTCAGTTTCAAACCTTGTTCCTAAGATGTTTAAACATTTATCTTGATTTCACAACTTTGTTTTTGATAAAGAAAATTTTCATCAAGGTACAAATGGAAAGAATGTGAAATGGAAAATTATTAACCTTGTATGTGAATTCAGCAAATGAAGGTCGTCAAGGCCTAGAACAGTAGCAGTCTTCTTCTGGGTAGAGGGTTCACAGTGAAAGAGTCCACTGCAAAGATGGACCCCCAGTTTTTGGCAGTAAATTTTCACAGAAGCTTCGAGATCCAGTGTTTGGCACTTCTGTCTGTGTACATAAGAAATGAGAAAATTTTCCACAGACTGCTTTAACATCTTCACTTTGAAATGAAGTTGCATTGACATTTGGAAAATGGTATGTATAAACTTTCTTGATCTGAGTCCAGATGGGAAAACAAACAAACAAAAAAATTTAAAAAAAAAAAAAAAAAAAAAGGCCTAGCTTTTTTCCTAGCTTTTCTTCCCAACAAAGGCCTTGTGCTCCAAAAGAATCAGGCCCTGGCAACCTTTATGATCCACTATGCTGTGGACTTACCTGAGATTCCTGTTGAAGGTAGTCATATAAAATTCATTACTGAAAGCTACTTAGTCAGGGTACCATTCAGTCAACATTTTTCTGACACCACATTGCCACCAAAAAACTATCTTTCGTCATAAATTCAAAATGCTAAACATTTATTGTCTGTGTCTGATGAGGGAAGTTGAATATACGTTCTGTTTCAAAATCTTTGGCCAAATCACTATTTAATAAACTTTATTAGAAAAGTTGTACATCTGTATCTCTGGTTGCTTTGTCTTGACCAACTTAAAACTTGAAGGCAATGTTCAGTTTCAAAATGTAGAAGAGTATGGGTGGCAATCTTTTGAGAGGTGGAGTATAACAGTAAGGTCCCAGAGCATTACTAATATTGCCAAGAAAGTCATTCTGGTGTTGTTTGGCACATATCTCACACACATCTTATCCAGAGGCATTGTGAGCATGAACACAGAGATGTCTGTATGTTCATGTAGATTTTTTTCTCCAGCTTCCAGGATATCTTTTCCTATTTCAGCAACGTGAGATGCTGCAAGTTCTTCAGAGAGTGTCTTGCAGCATGCATGTTTTTATCATTCACCACCACATGATGAATTAGACATAAAGTAGGCTCATAGATCCATACAGAGATTTATATCAAGAGATCCCATGTAATTCACAAATATGGCAGCAGAGACTAAAAGATCTCCAGCATCAATTAATGTTCCCAAACCTCCTGCCAGAATCCACACAATATGATTTAAATTATACTGTTCATTTGTTATTTCCCACTGCTTCTCACATGTTCTTAACATATATTTCCTACTTTACAGAAAAAGATGCAAGATACAAACCTTAGGGTGCAAGAGGTCTGTATCATGTTCCTTCACATTCAAAAATCAAAAGGCTTTTTAAGACATGAATTAAAAGATAAAGCAAGAGTAATGTACCAGCAGTAGCATTCTGCACCATGCTCACCAGTCTTTTAGATGCCTGTCTCCATAAAAAAATTGTAGAATACATCCAACTGCATCTCCAGTACAGACTTTGTTGCCCTTTCCATGTCCGTCACAATTATTCATATCATCTGCTATTGCTAAATATTTTGCTACCCCAATTATTTGCTGCCACAGACAACCATCATTTTAGAATGCAAGGTACAGTCACTTTTGACAGCTGTTTCTCAAGTAACTTTTATAAGTCACCAAAGGACAACAGTGTGATAGAAAAATAAATAAATTTTCCAAACCCAAATGACAAATTACTCTGCACTGTCTGAAACATGATTGTCTTTGCCCATTTTTCTTGAGTTTCTAAACCAGTTTTATAACATTTAGTAGCTCAGAGTAACATCAAAATATAATGTATGATATGGTTAAAAGTGAGGTGGTGTAGAACACAACACTCTCTATTAATCTCTGCAAGGCTTTAGAGTGGTTTCCACAGAATCTTTATTAAATTTTTATAGATCTCTTTTTGCTGGTTTTAACTCCATTAAATTCTGTGCAACTGTTCAAAAACACTCTTTCTTCTTATCCTCAGCCCTTTCCTCTGACAGTTTTGTTGAATTTAAGCTTCACAAAACTTTCTTCTGAAAGGAGTCTCCTTGAAAGAGAAAAACAAAATATCCAGGGGCATATTTTCCATGAAATGTGACAATCTGGCCACAAAGGAAACATGTCTAGGAAGGAGGAGAATGCAGTGATAAAGATGGGGCATTAACGTAAATAATTCATTTGTGCAATGTTGTGCTTTATGTCTACAAGAGCTGGCAAGCAAAGTAGAAACCCATAACTGGTAAATTATTGAATTTCACGCTTCCATGGCTCAGTGAGCAATCATCCAAATGTTCTTGTACTACTCCTAAAGGTGACCATGGACAATGACTCCTTATATGTGTTATAATTGATAAAAAAGTTCTGGGTGAGACAAAAGCAGGAAATTAAGCTCTGTATTTTTCACCTTAAGTTTCAGAGAGAGATGAGTACTGAATTGTGCTTCTGAGTAGCCAGAGAAACAGGACTCTATTCAATTGTCTGATTTAAACTCAGGCATCTGAGGCAGACTGGAATAAATTACTGAAACCTGAAACTTTTCGCAAGCTGAGATGATGAAACAGATGTTTTAATTCTTTGTGTCAATGAAGATATAAATTCATTCTAAAACAAAATAAGGAGGAAAAAAAGTCTTTCATCATTTATTCCTTGTGACAAGGACAAATTCCCTCAAGTATGTGGAAAAAAGATGCTAGGGGAAGAGGGGGAGAAATGTACTTTTGTCAAAACAGTGTACTGTACTTATTAATTAAAATTCTCTTCCTTGATTTCAACTGCAAGCCTGGGGGAATTGATGCTTTAGAGGGGAATTATTTCACATATTCCAAATTGCCTTGAGATGTAATTTACTCTCCCATGTACACAGATCTTCAGGAGACCACCAACCAACCCAAAGTAATCAAAGTACATGGTGTGCCACTTACACACCAACCATCTGCAAAGACCAAATATACAAATCTATTTGTTCCTGACAGAATAAATATCAATCTACCTTTGCTTTTGGACAACAACAACATGTCATTTTAATGCAAAAGGAAGCAGGTCATTATAGTATTCCATAGAGCACCATTAATTATCAAGCCTACATCTGATGATGATACAGATGATCAGGATCATTGGCCTGCAGTAGACTATGATCAATCAAGAGTAATTATTCTGAAGTACTTGAGCTTTCCTTCCACTGTGTTTTATAGCCAGTGTGAAAAACTTCCATGCAAATGAATTTGTCTCATATTAAGATGTGGACTCCATGCCCTTTAGATACTAGCAAATTATTAAAACTAGCATTTTCTATATCCTCTTTCAGTGCTAAAATCAAGGATTTCAATAATTTTAATTAATTTGTTCACAAATCTCTAGGTTTCGTAAATTTTTTATTACTATATTTATTAAGAAAAAATCATATTATAATATGATAATTTTATCATTAAATAAGATTATAATTTTTTTATAATCTATTATAATTTTTTTTCTCCCCTCCCCTAATATCATCTCCTAACCCCTGGGTTTCAGACATATAAAAACACTAGTAAGCTCCTTTGTTTCCCATCCTGCTTTAAACTTTAATATATTGCATATAGGGTTTCCATTTGCCTATCAAAAATACAGTTAACCATCTTCCTGGTACTTTGATCATTACTTCTCCATTAAGTTTTAAAAAAATGTGCAATTTCCAACTGCTCAATAAGAAACTACTCTATCAATATTCCACCAGTTAAATGTGCATGCTAAACAGTAAATACTATTAAGATATATTTGAAACATAATACTGAAAGTAATTTCTTAAGCACTAATATCAGCATCTAATTTTCTTATAATGTGAATTAAAGTGGGCTTTCTTTGTGTATTTATATAGAAAAATTAGCAAAAAGGAGCAATATCATTCTGGAACAGTTCCTCTTGCTAGCCATCCTCTACCCAACAGTGTATTCAACTGACAGCTTCATACTCTTGCATCCTGAAAAACACTTCCACAGAGCTGGTGCTGAGTTCTTTCATTTCTTGTGTATAAAGAGTTCACTAAATTTTGAATGTCCCTTTCACTTCAGCATTAAGGGATTCTGATGTTGCTTCCCATAGTTAGATTATTTCACACAATCCAGCCCCTCTCTGAGCCCAGATTAGTGTGTTTTATGAGTAGCTAAGTAGAGGACTCTCAAAGGAGACCCAAAAGAATCTGAGCTGGACATCAATCCTTGTTCATGGTCATACCAGACACCACCATGCAAGTGATGTATTTTCTTCACATAAAATTTTAAGATAACAGCACAGTGTTTGTAGAGTTAACACTACATCTTCTCATCTCATCTTGTCTTCAGAGACACAAGTTCAGCCTGTTCAAACATTTGAAGTCTTGAAGACAAAAGTAATGCAGCTGAGTAATCTCCCTTTTTTCATCTGAATTTTTAAAATCAAAATTATTTGCGGACATCCACAACTCAGCCCACCAGTCCATAAAATTCTTTGTTCATGAGATAACTTTTTAAATTCTTACAGAAAATTTCCTGTTCAATTCAAAAATGAGATGAGAAGTTGACAGAGTGCTTAGACTCAAAACCTGAAAATTTATAAACTTCAACTATGTGATATGAAATTACTGTGGTAGCTAACAAACAAATAGTAACCTCTTTCTCATCTCAGGTTCTATACTTCTTTATCACTGTCTACATATTCTGCTTACTAAACCTCCTCCGTTCTTACTTGTTCACCTTTTTACATATCAATAAAAATCCTAATATTTGTTGTGGCACTAAAATCAATTATAATCTAATTATAAATAATGATTGCTATTCTATGTCATAGCAATCTAAAAAATAGAAGGAAATGTGTTGAGTGTGACCTGGGGTTTTTTTTGTTTGTTTGGAGTTTTTTGTTTTGCTTTGCTTTGTTGTTGTTGGCTCTTTGTTCCTGGTGCATATCTCTCTTAATAAATCTTTAAATTATTTACAATTTTAATTTTTATCAATATTCTCAGTAATAGATTCTATCAAGAATGAACACTTTATGCTTTCCATAATGCCTTCAAAGCTCAAAAAGAAAGTTTATTTCAGTTTAACTTAATCAGTTTTCTTATTCATACCATTCTATCATGTTTTCATTTGGAAGGAAAAAAGCTTTTCCAAGAAGGAGCCAACTGATTTATTATGGGAAATAACAAATATCTGGTAGCTGAGTCATCCCGTTTTTGCATCTATCACCAAAAAGGAAGCAAAGGTTAGGACTAGAGAGGAACTTGCTCTGAAACGTAAAACAAGACTAAGATGGAATGAAAGGACCAGCAAAGCAAAACACATGATGTGTCTAATTAATTGTTTCAAATTGAGCTCCAAGTCCCACAGCACTTGCACTAAGACTTCTCCACATTTTGTTTTCCATTTGGAAGTTCCAGCTCGAAGTTGTGAGGGCTTTTAATGCTTTTCCGAGCTTTCTGGCTGCTGGCTTGCTGAAACAAAAACACAAGTAGCAGCTGATCCTGTCACGCCTCCAGGAAATCATGAATCTCTACAAGACTCCTTCAACAAAAATCTGAACAAATGATAGAAAGGCAGAGCACTTAATGCAGTGACTAGACAGGTCCTTTGCAAAGAAGATACACAGATTTGTTGACCAAATTAGAAGTAAAACTGCAGAAATATGTGCATATATGTATATGAAACTATATAAAAGAAAAGTGAAGGCAATTAAAATTAGGCTTTAGTAAGATTCCACCTGTACTGTTTAGCCAGGAAGACCACATTTGATAACTTTGTCATACTGCAGATAAGTGATTATACAATACATATATATAATATATATATATTTCTGTCCAAAAAAAAGTAAAAAATTATTACATTCTGAGAAGTTGCTTTTAAATATAATTTTAACAAATGCCTCAGAATACAAACAAAAGCCTAACATTTCAAAAAATATGGAACTTCCTGCAGATTCCGTCCTCCTTATTCTCTGGAATTTCTCATAAAGAGTTTTGCAGCCAGAGATTAACCTCCTGTTATTAATTTAGTGAACAACAACAAAAAAAAAAAGCCATCAGATTCTGCACAGATATATGCATCTAGAACTGAACAGTCCACATAACTGAGTAGAAATTGGCATCTAAAATCCAAAAAAAAAATTTTTTTAAAAAAAACTTGATTTTACTTCAAGTAATTAGTAGTAAATCAGTGCAACAAATTAAGCTTCTATCTAAAGACCAAAGATGATTCAAAGTGATAATAAATAAATGTATTCTATTGACACACTATCAAAACTGCGGAAATTAGAGAACTGAATATTTTCTACAACTATTTAATATTCTGATAAACTCATGTAAGTTCAGCAACATGAAATTTTTTAGTAAGACCATAATGACACTGTAAAGAATTTGACTACATCAGATTAGAGTTTACTTACAAAAGTTAGGTTTTCCCTAGTTTTAAGTCAAGTAAGAGCCACTCAACTTCCATTTCATGGCAATGTGTTGTAATCTGTTATCTAGTGCCCCCATGTGCTATATTATCAGGGACTTTCTACAGTGATTAGCTTCAAAAATTTAATTAAAATGTAATTAATTTTATGCTTTGCTTATTTAGCAGATTTTTTAGTGAAAATAAGCTATTACATGAAGCTTAGATTTAACCTTTTTTTTCATATTGACAGCTACTGAATGTTCTCTAAACTGTGTACTATGCTCTAGCAGTAACAAGCTGGACTCCCATGAATGAACACTGTGTCTATGGGATAGAAGAGATAGTCTGATTGAGTCAGTCATGAAGTTTCCAAAAAATTATTGGAAGTCACATATTAGAAAATTATTTATTTATTATTTGTGCACACCCTGACCTGCAGTTCCTTGTGATTATAATGAGAATCTCATTCAATTATCTGTTTATTTCTATATATAACAGTACTAGCATCCCAGGAAGGCCTGGCTGCTAGCTATCTTTTCCACATGAAGTTAGCCTCCATGTTGTGTCAAGACACCAGGTGGGATAACCACCTTCTGCTGACTTTGATATGGCAAATGTGGAAGTGGCACGGATAACACTGAAGACTTTGAGACATTCCAAAAAACTGCGTGAATGGAGGCTAAACACTTTTAAAAAGACAACTCAGTTACCTGTTAACATGGCATCAGCTATGGACATTTTCATTCACATTTGTCCCCTGTACTTTGAAGCACCTGAGACTTGTTACTGCATCTTCCTTGCAGTAAGGGGGTAAAATGGAGCAGTCTATACTATGTAAGATTACTTTCATCCTCTTAGATATCTTCCTTGCTAAAGATTAGGCAAGATGAGTCCAGGCAAATGACTTTCAAGTGCTTGGGCAAGCCAAAATACGACTTATGTTAATGCCCAGGGTATTCCCTAACTGTAGCATTTAGATGGAATTTGTTTGTTAAACAAACAACAAATTTACTGGCCTGCTCTCAGCTGCATGTATTCCTTTCTGAGAACCTCTTGTGGATCATCAAATAAATGACATTATCAATTTTTTATTAATTTCCTTCCAGCATCTGGATACACCTTGTTATTCCGCTGCAGGAAGGCACTCTCCCTGGAGAGTTGCTGCACTGTTGCATACCATCCGTATGCTTACATTACAGTTTTTTTCCATGGCAATGCATTTTAGTCCCCTTGAAGGAAGGCCATCAAAGTATTCTGACTATGGGGAAAGTGAAGTTCTCAAATAGCCAAATATCCTATCCCAGTTTTACTGGGATATTCTCAGAGATTATTTTGCTGGAGTGGCTGTAACAACTCTAGGATTAGTGGACAAAAAAAAAATACTTCCCAGTGTTATGACTAAGTCTCAACTGCTTTGGTAGAACTGAAAGCAGTATAAACTGTGCACAGTTCCTTCAAGTACAGTCTAGAAGGCAAGGTCTGTCAAAAAGCTACCAATATTTTTAATAAATAGCATTTTATTTCACTCAAGGCAGTTCTAAATGGCACCCTGTTCAAAAGGGACCTCAGGAGCAAGACTGGAAATCCAAAAGCAAAGAAATCCACTCCACCCAGTGTGGGTTACCACTGCTGAACAAGGGCAAGCAGGTCTGCCAGCGTCCTCCTGTACCTAATCTGACAACTACCCTGTCATCTGTTCCTGTCACATGTCCCAAAACCTCGCTCACTTACCTGGTATCTTTATCCTTTTCAATCACTGCTACCAGTTATAAAAACCTTTCCAACAAATACATGCTTGTTCAACTAATAATCTTTAAGAAAATAATCTGAATATTGTATGAATTTTCTGCCTCACTCAATCGCATTCCCCCTAATTAAAGCCCCTCAACAAAAGAGGATTTCATCAACCCTCTTTTTCCCATTTTCTGCCAAGCTCTGGTTTCAAGCTGACAGTGCATGAATGCAAGCTGAATTAATCACTATTGCATGGCCAGACTGCCATGAATGGCAAACTGAGACTCTTTATATCTTCATCAGTAGCATTGTTTAATTCCCAGAATGCATAATTGGGAAAAAAAAAAACAACAAACTGTTCTTTTTTTTAAGGAAATTGCACTGTAAAAACTTTTGACTATAAAATACACATTTCAGTCATCAGTCCAATTCAGAAGTCCAAATTTTAAAGGAATTATTACTTTGTTTGGTTGACATTTTAATACTTTACTTTTTTCTAGGAACAAAACCTCTTGTAAAGTTAAATCATAGACATCAACAAATATACGGAAAAGTGGTATTCAAGATAATAAAAACAGAGCTTGAAAACTTTTTCCTTGTGAATCAACTATATGTCATAGACTCTTTTCACTAATTGGCAGTATTGGAAATGTAGTATAATATTCCTTTAATCCTTGATCTACTTATTTCTGCTTTCATTATGCACTCTCAGTATTCCTTTTTATCATTTTAATCAGTTGGCAAGGTTTTTACTAGGCTGATATAGATGCCCAAGTATACTAACACATACTTAAAATTTGATTAAACATTTCAGATTTAGTAAATGTCTAAAAGGTTTTTTTACTATATTCTGCCTCTGTTTAAAAATCAAGTTAGTTACTCAGGGTACTAATTTGAAATGTTTAGTTTGAACTTTAGCCTTAATTAAACTATAATAATCAGCATTACTATAATAATCAGCAAGTTTAACTGTAATGATTAGCGATGATTTTCATTTAAGGTTGACACATATTTTTACTGTCTCTGCACATGGAAAAAGATTTAGAAACTGTTAGTCAAGATGCATGATACTCTCAGGAAAAATCATTGTAAATTTTAATACATATTTAAATTATGTTGGTCAGGATTTACTTAGACTGAGAAGGTTTCTCATCATGGTAGTTGTGTGAGTTGATGAAGCATTTAAAAACAGGCATGATGGTAAGTCTAGCTGTCTGACTGAAGTCAATGATGGTTTTTGAATGCTTAAAATTAGCCACATGGTGAACTGCCTTGAGCAAGATAATAGTAATTATAGTTATTACATTGTCATTTACAGATATGGAATCACCTTTGACTGGAATTTTTAAACTGTCCAGACAAATACCTGAGGAGCATGCTGTTTTAAAAAAAAAAAAAAAAAAAAAAACATGACAAGGGAG